>JABUQX010101522.1:0-10000 GCA_015478945.1 Trachelipus rathkii
GTTGTACTTCGTTCCAGTTCGGAAGATTTGGGTGTTAACCGTTTTCACATTTATCGTGAAACGCTTTCGCATTTTAAATGCCGCTAGCTATGTGTATTAAGTATATTATATTCTTAGTTTAACTTTTAACGAGGGGGGGGGGTAAAGCTTTGTTATATCAGCTGTTATCCTAATAGATCAATAGATCTATAGACCACGGACGAGTTGGAGATGATAGGATGGGTGGTTTGAATTACTGATTTATTGTTTTAGTGTATGTAAAAATGTAATTTTTTACGTTATAAACATAAAAAAGAATAAAAATTTTTAGTAAAAAACAAAAAGTTTTAAAGAAATAAAATTAAAACAAAAAGTTTTAAAGAAATAAAGTTAAAAATAAATAAAAGTTTTTTAAAAAAAAAGTTTTAAAGAAATAAAATTTAAAAAATAAAAGTTTTTTAAAAACAAAATGTTTTAATGAAATGAAATTAAAAAAATAAACGTTTTTTAAAAACAAAAAAGTTTTAAAGAAATGAAGCTAAAAATAAATAAAATAAATAAATAAATAAATAAACAAACACAATGTGCTACTGATTTGTTAAATTAATATTTTCCGCATCAGCGTCGTATCTGCTCGTTCTGTATGCATTGTTAGTTACTTTACTGTTGTTAAATATGGAACTTTGTCATGGTTAGCAGTTTATTCGAGCGTAAAGCGGGGCCATTGTACATTATATTCATAGTTCAGTTGATGCTATGTTAGCTTTATTAATGTGAAATCTTTGTTATGTTAGTCTATATTCGTTGATCAGTATGATAATTAGGTTAGGTTATGATAAATTTTTGTTAAATGTTACTTTGTTAATCTAAAATAATAGTGATATGTCGGAAAAAGTGTGAGTAGGTTACGTTCTGTACGCATCGTTAGTTTCTTTCCTGTTGTTAAGTATGGAACTTTGTTAATGTTGATTGCTTATTCGTGCATAAGGTATGGTAGGTTTCTTGTTGTACATTATATTCGTAGTTCAGTTGATGCGATGTTTGCTTTATTGATGTGAAAACTTTTAGTACGTTAGCATATATTCATTGATTTGTATGATAATTACACAAGGTTGTGATAAATTTTTGTTAAATGTTACTATGTTAATGTAAAAATATCAGTGATATGTTAGAAAAAGTGTAAGTAGGTTACGTTCTGCGCTCAATGTTAGTTACTTTACTGTTGTTAAGTATGGAACTTTGTTAATGTTAACTGTTTATTCATGTTTAAGATGTGTTAGGTTTGTGAGTGTACATTATATTCGTAGGTCAGGTAATGCTATGCTTGCTTTATTGATGTGAAAACTTTGTTACGTTAGCATATATTCATTGATCTGTATGATAATTACACACGGTTGTGATAAATTTTTGTTAAATGTTACTATGTTAATGTAAAAATATCAGTGATATGTTAGAAAAAAAGTGTAAGTAGGTTACGTTCTGCGCTCAATGTTAGTTACTTTACTGTTGTTAAGTATGGAACTTTGTTAATGTTAGCTGTTTATTCATGTTTAAGATGTGTTAGGTTTGTGAGTGTACATTATATTCGTAGTTCAGGTGATGCTATGTTTGCTTTATTGATGTGAAAACTTTGTTACGTTAGCATATATTCATTGATCAGTATAATAATCAGACAAGGTTATGATAAAATTTTGTTAAATATTACTATGTTAATGTAAAAATATCCAGGATTTGGGTAGGGAGGAGGATGGGGGGGTTGATTTACTGATTTACAAGCTTAGGGTATGTAAAAACACAAATTTCTTAAGTTATAAATATGAAAAGCGTAAAATTTTAGTAAAAACAAACTGTTTAAAGCATATAAAACCAAAATAAATGAAAGTTTTGTGTTATGTTATACAAAATATGACATGAATCAATAGATAGGTAGATCATTGATGAGGCTGGGGAGGCTGGGGAGGCTGGGGAGGCTCTGGAGGCTCTGGAGGCTCAGGAGGCTCAGGAGGCTCTAGAGGCTATTTGATTTATATAAAAAACGTAAATTTTTTGTTATAAACTTAAAAAGAATAAGAAATGTTTAATTTTTAAATTTTTTTTAATTTTTTTTTAAAAATTTTAATTTAAATTTTTTTAAATTTTTTTAATTTAAAATTTTTTTTTCTGTATCGAGGATACATCATAAGATAGCTGTATACCAAGTTTCATCGTTCTATGTCAATATTTCAGGTTTGGGTGGGACCGATGACCCCCCTTTGGGATGTGTACGGCTATTTAATCCATATACGATGTGAGTACCTTATATGAAGATTGTATACTGAGTTTCGTCGTTCTATGTCAATATTTCAGGTTTAGGGGGCCAGAGACCCCCCTTTGGGGTGTGTACGGCTATTTAACCCATATACAATGAAGATACAGTATATTAAGAATGTATACCAAGTTTCAGCTTTCTACGTCAATATTTAATGTTTGAGGGGGGCTAGCATCCCCCCATGGGGATGCATGGTCATGTAACCTCGTTAACAATGAGGTTACGTCATCATCTAACCTCACCTCCAAATTTTAGCCCGATACGATAACTCTAACTTATAGAGATATATGTCGGAGCCAGAGGCGCGGTGCGGTACGGTACGGTGCGGTGCAGTGCAGTGCAGTGCAGTGCGGACTCGGAGTCGCTAAAGCAGGCGCAGAAGGGTTTAAAAAACAACTCAGAAGTGATCCCTTCGGGGATCACTTCTTCGACGTAGTAATAATAATAATAATAGTGTGTGTGTGTATGCGCACGCGCGCGCGCGTGAGCGCTCACGTGCTCACGCGCTTCGCACAGGTGTTCGGCTGTGCCAAACTCACCCTTAGGCATAATCTCACCCACTCAGAAGCCGCAACAAGGGCGTAAGCGATATTTTGAGCTACCTTCTCGGGGGGGAGGTACCCCCTATATGCATCCTAGAGACTTGAAATTTACCCTGTTTCGAGCTTAATACCTAAATAGATTATATTCCAAGTTTGAAAGCAATACCTCTATTCCTTCATATATATATATATATATATATATATATATATATATATATATATATATATATATATATATATATATATATATATATATATATATATATATATATATATATATATATATATATATATATATATATATATACAGTGTAATAGAGTATGTTGAAAAATAATACTAAATATATATCGATATCGGCGTAAAATAACATAGAAGAATAATAAATATATATAATAATAATAATAATAATATAATAATATAATAATAATAATAATAATAATAATATATATAATATAATATATATATATATATATATATATATATATGTTATGTAATATATAATAATAATATGTATAATAATAATAATATAATAATAATAATAATAATATAATATAATAATAATATAATAATAATATATATATAATAATAATAATAAATACATATAGTAAAAAAATATAGTAGAATAAAATTTTGAAGCGAATTTCTCTTTATACATATATCTATGTATAATAATAATATATATATATAATAATAATATATATATATGTATATAACTAATATAATAATAATAATATATATATATATATGTATATATATATAACTAATAATACATATATAATATATATATATATATATATATATATATATATATATATATATATATATATATATATATATATATATATATATATATATATATATATATATATATATATATACATATATATATATATATTTATATATATATATATATATATATATATATATATATATATATATATATATATATATATATATATATATATATATATATATAACTCTACACACTGTATATATATATATTAAGCCGGGTTGAAAAAATACAAAAGTTGTAGTGCAGATTTGAAACAACTTTATTTTGGTGCTCACTTCAGATACAAACTGAAATGTGTTAAAAGTAAGTTCTTCAAGATTTGTTTTCATACCCCAACTTTACCTTGAATCTTTTTATTTAAAAACAAAAATATATATATAGCCAGATATACAGTATAGCTTAAATATCCTTACATTCTTACATGCTAAACAACCTGCATAGTACAAAATCTCATAGAAAATCAGATTTTGTCTGTACTGAAGGTATTTCGATTCGAGAATGTTTGGTTTGTAGTATTGCACCATGTCGAGAAGTATGACCAACGACCCTACTAGAAACAGCGGAAACATCTTTGACATTTCTTTCAACATCGACCGAATGACACGGATACTTTGGTAGGAGAATTTGTTGATTACTAACCAAAATATCATCACTAATATCATCAAGAAGAGGTGGGGGTGATAGGGTACTCCCCAGTCTATCAGTTCCATGTAGGAAGTGGCGTTGAGATTGACGTTTAGCTGCCTTTTATCAAAGCAGCGAACTTGCACATTGGTGGAGGAAATTTTCTTTCTTGCTTGAAGAATTTGTTGACATGAAAATCTTCTTATTGTTTCCCGTTCATCTGCAACACCAGCTAGCAACAAGTTTTCTGGATGACAAAAATAGGAGTTGTTTAGGAGCACTGGAGAAATGATGTTCTGATCCTCAGGAGAAAGTTTTTGATACTGTGATACCATAAAGTGAAAATTCTTTGCACCATCTTGACAGAAGGAATGGGAGCGGATATAGAACCATATGGGGGCATAGAAGTTCAGTACGAATCGTACCAAACGCCTCAGATCATCAGATGCGGATTCTGTTGAAACGTACAATCGAAACAGTCTGTTAGCTTTAGTTAGCCACCTTGCATGGCTTAAGGCACCCGGCTGTGCAGTTTTCAAATACCGCATATTATTATGATCTGCATTTTGTACCCCTTGCTGAATTAATAAACAGATTTTTAGTAAATACAGCTGGTCAGAACTTAGATCTTTCGTAACTGTTTCAGGAACATCAACTACAGAGCCTGGAATTGGTTGAAAATTAATGATGGGTTTGGTCTGAGGATCAAATGAGAGCAGTTTGGTTATAGGTCCTTCATGTGACGATGGGCCAGTTGTCTTCCCATCAACAACACTAAATAACTTCCTGAGTGGCAGTTCATTAAAATGCAACATGCATATGAGCCATTGAAGTGGTCTTTTAAGATGTAACTCCAACAGTGTGATTATTCCATTCTTGTTACCCGTATTCACAGGAGTTCCATCGCAAATCACTGCTCTTAAAGTCTCTGTAGATCTTGTTCGTTCAATAATACCCAGAATTTCATTAAATACATCTCGAGATCTTCCTGAGTTAGGACTAACGTGATCGATGTAACATGCATCTGGAAATGACACTAGCATGTAATGTTCTTCTCTAACTTTTCTACGCACACCTCCAGTATCGACAAGTGTTTCATCTATTTTTCCATCGAAACCAATGCAGACCATACCTCTGTGTTGCAGCAAATGCTCCTCTGACTGTTTGTCTCTCCAGTATTTTCTTTGGCGTTGTAACTTACTTGGATCAACAACGTTTTTTGGTGACAGAAGTCCGAGGTCCTTGAGGGCAGCATTAACTATGAGACATGCATCTCTATTGCTCACATTTGTCCTCTCTAATGCTTTACACAACTCAGGATACTGGTTTCTATTTTGAGGGTGACATTCTTCCATTTCTTCTGATTCTAAGGAAAATGATTCTTCTAGCACATCACTCTCACTGCCTGATAATTCAACTGAACTTACACATTTTTGCGTATCTTTGTGTCTCATCTTACTTTCAAATGTCAACCGTTTCCTTTTCCTTTCCTGAAGTTTCATGTTTTTCTCTGTTCTTTCCTTGTCCACCTTTCCTATTATCATGCGTCTTGAAGTGTTTTGATCAAGCCAAAATTGCCATTCCAATACAGGGATTTTCTTTTCATTGGGACATTGACATTGATTACGTTCAACTATACCATTATGAACACACTTGCACGCGCTAATGTCGAAGAGACGAGAAAATGATTTTATTTTATCTTGATATGTTAGAGAAGATTGTTTATTTCTTGAATATTTCATCAAATCATTGACATTCACTATTAGTCTCTTCACTTTCACTATAACACTTTCAAATTCTATTGTTGGAATGCCTGCTTTATTGTATATGCCTTTAACTTCTGTTGCCACTAACTTTGCTAGATGAGTAACACTGGCATCTTTGTTGACTACTTGATGGAACTTGTAGGCTCTAAAAACATCCTCAGCCAGTAGTAGCTGATTTTCGACAAGTGGTTGTGGATAACCGAATATTGCATGCCTGTCTTTATGCCTTGTTGCACATGCCATGATACGTCTTGCAATAATAGTAATAAACACTGCACCCACAGGACTTATCTCAAACGTCGAATAGTCTGGATCTGAAATGAGACAGAAATAGCTCTCAATTAGTATTAAAACCAAATTTTGAAGAACAAAGCATATAAAATTCATAACTTAAAAATAGTAAAAAACGATGTCAAAACCCTTTTAAAAAAAACTAAAGTTGGGCCCCCTAGACATTGAGTAAATGCAAAATGATTTTTTGTCCCACTACAGGGAAGCCAAGGAGCACCAATTTGACCATGTTTGGTTATCACACCAAAAAACAAACTATTTATATATATATATATATATATATATATATATATATATATATATATATATATATATATATATATATATATATATATATATATATATATATATATATATATATATATATATATATATATATATATATATATATATATATATATATATATATATATATATATATATATATATATATATATATATATATATATATATATATATGTATATATATATATATATATATATATATATATATATATATATATATATATATATATATATATATATATATAATAATATATATATATATATATATATATATATATATATATATATCTTATATATATATAATAATAATAATATATATAACAATAAAAATATACAAAAAAAAAAATATATATATATATATATATATATATATATATATATATATATATATATATATATATATATATATATATATATATATAATATATATATATAATATATATATATATATATATATATATAACGACATACTTTATATTCGCAAAGGGAAATTTATTTAGAATACATAAGAAATATTATCAATACGTAGAAAAATGATAAAATCAAATATAAAAAATCAAAAAAATCAAAAAATCAAAAAAATCAATAAAATCAAAAAGATCATGATTTTTTTATAAAAAAAAATCAAGTAAAAAATCAGTTGATTTTTTTCATTTGATTTTTTTTGTCCACCCTGATATATATATATATATATATATATATATATATATATATATATATATATATATATATATATATATATATATATATATATATATATATATATATATATATATATATATATATATATATATATATATATATATATATATATATATATATATATATATATATATATATATATATATATATATATATATATAAATATAAATATATATATATATATATATATATATATATATATATATATATATATATATATATATATATATATATATATATATATATATATATATATATATATATATATATAGGAAAAAATAATTTAATTTCAAACCTTCAACGTCTATACTAATGTTTACTAACTTTAAATAACTACTTATGGACTCATCTGATAAAAGATACAATAATATTTGATAAACAATTATATATATTTGTATTTTATTTTCATAATGTTTATAAAAGTTTAGTCCCGCATACCATATTTTCTTAAACATTGAAAAGACAATATTGGGTGAAGTAATGGGGATGTCGCTCAAATTTAGGGGAAGGAGGCAGATTCAAGGATGCAAGGAGTAGTAGGGCTACCATATTGCAGCACCAATGTGTATATATATACCCTGCTTTTTGGCACCCCTTCGAAGAAGGGGTGCGCCAGACTGTTGCGTAGCAACCGTCGTACGTGTCCCCCCTTAGTTTTGGCCCCCCTTTGGTGGGTTTTTAGCCGCCCTTTAGGGGGCTTAGCCCCTCTTTTGATGTTTTGTCTTTGATATTTCGGTCCTTGATACGGTATCAAGGACCGAAATATTTTGACCTTTCATAAAGGTTTGTGAGGGATTAATGGGATTAAATCGAGTTCGTGTAGGTACCTGACGCTGTACCTGGCGTAGGTAACTGTCCTAGCTTGAGGTCATGTAGGTACCTGTCCTAACTTGAGTTCCTGCATGTATCTGTCCTAACTTGAGTTCATTTTATTTCCATCCACACCACATACACACATACCTAGACACATACACCCGCCCTATATACACACACCCACCCTTACCAACCCCGCCATAGATACATACACCCGCTAGGCTACTTATACACACACACACACACACCCGCTAGGCTACTTATACACACACGCTCACACCTACAAACACACACACACACACACACACACACACACCTAGACACATACACCCGCCCTATATATACACACACACAACCCACCCTCACCAACCCCGCCATAGATACATACATCCACCCTAGCTCACACCTACACCTACACACACACACTATGACACTTATACACACATACACCCACCCATAGACACTTACAACCTCCGCATAGACACTTACACTCACCCATAGACACTTACACTCGCCCATAGACACTTACACTCACACCTACGCCTACACCTACACCTACACATACTATGACATAAGCACATACCCCCACCCGTAGACACTTACACCCACTCCCAGACACTTACACTCACCCATAGACACTTACACTCACCCATATACACTTACACGCACACACACACACACACACACACATACACACACACACACACACATACACACACACACACACACACACTCGATATCTTATTGCCTCAGCTTTGATGCCTCAGCTTTGATGCCTCAGCTTTAATGGCTCAGCTTTGATGGCTCAACTTTGACGGTTCATCTTTGACGGTTCAACTTTGACTGTTCAACTTTGATGGTTCCCAATCACCGTAAGGAGTGTCTGTGAGTGTTCTATGAGTGTTCTATGAGTACCAGATGAGTGCCAGATGAGTGCCAAGTGAGTGCCAATAAGTGCCAATGATTGCCAAGTGAGTGCTACGTGAGTGCCACATAGTGCCAAGTGAGTTCCACATAGTGACACTTTTTTCAAGCCTTTTCCAGCCTTCCCTGATCATAGAATAGCCCTAATATTGGTGTCTACCCCTAGATTATAAGGTATGAGGAGTCGAATGGTGTGTATTATAAGTTGCTAGGATGCTTCCTAGTATGAGTTAGCTTTTTCTAGCCTACCCTGATCATAGAAAAACCCTAATATTGGTGCCTACCCCTATGTTATAAGGCATGAGGAATCGAATGGTGTATATTATAAGTTGCTATGATGCTTCCCACTATGAGTTAGCATTTTCTAGCCTTTTCTAACCTATCCTGACCTACATCATAGAACAACGCTAATATTGATGGCTTCCCCTAGGTCATAAGAGGACCACCAGGGCACAGCATGCGCACTCCGCGCAAAGGCTGACGAACCCGCAACAGCAGGTGTGCCCCGCCGCGAAACCGCCGCGTGCGCCCGCAGGCGCAATATTATTGCGTGACCGCCGCGTGTGCCCGCAGGCGCAATATTACCGCGTAACCGCCACGTGCGCCCGCAGGTGCAATATTACCGCGCGAACGAAAAATATTTCATAGTTGTGATATCAGTGTAAACTATTCAAAGAATTTCTTTTCAAATATACTATGAGTCATTCATTTTTATTTCATACTTAAACATTTTTTATTAAAAACATATACTTTACATACCTTAAAGCAGTAAAACAGTAAATCAATAGCTCAATTGCCTAGCAACAAAGGGATTATTAAGGCTCTGTTTTACAGCTTTACTGCTTTACTGCTTTACTGCTTTACATCATATATTTATTAACATTATGTTTTCTTTTTTATTTTTGTTTTAATACTTTTTTATTTATAAATTTTTAAAAATTGTAATATAAGAAGAAAAACACAGAGTGTCTG
>JABUQX010101522.1:12500-27500 GCA_015478945.1 Trachelipus rathkii
AGTGGACGGAGTAATCCTTATCTCTATATGACCGCGCATGTGATTGGTCGAGAATTATTTTATCGCTTTTTGGTTTTAAGGTATGTAAAAACATGTTTTTCATATCCTGAGCCTAAGCTTCGTTTATTTAAACTATATGTATAGTTAAGCTTCATAGAACTTTTATAATTTATATACATTCAACTCTTAACATACATGTAAATATTTATTTAGGAAAGTAAAAATAAGGATAATAAAAACTTTACTATATAATTAGAAATTTAATAATCATTAACTTACAAATGTTTAACATTAAATATATCTACAAGATTATTAAATATATTTACAATGATGTTATATATATATATATATATATATATATATATATATATATATAATATATATATATATATATATATATATATATATATATATATATATATATATATATATATATATATATATATATATATATATATATATATATATATATAAGGATAACATTAAATATAATACAAGAATATTATTATATATATATTATTATTATATATATATTATTATATATAACACTGCCACATACATTTTTCATATGATGTTTATGACTATTTCATATTAAAACTCTCTAAATCTTTACAAATATGCCAATCATTTATATCATTATCGATTATATAGTTTCGTGTCTCATTAATACCTTCAGATAGCACATATGTAAAAAGTTCCCTCTCAGATATCATAGTATATTTACATTCTGGATCACCTGCGTAAATACTTTCTTGCCATTGTTTTCTAAGTAGATAGATGAATTTCTGTACGTCTATAGAACTTAGGAAGCGATCGATGATGATCGGAGGATCATCAACCAGGATTTTCTTAAATGCGTAGTATTCCTGGTATAACATGTAATGAATTACGGTCACGTAATTAGATAACACATATGTCTTCTTCATCTGCATTAACACTCTCCTACGGACCTCTGACATATATTTCAGCTGCGTTAGGCCTGAAATGTAGAATCCATATGATGTAGGTTCAAATACGGCTGTTTCATTATTTCTCTCCCATAATCTAACTTCCAAACTGATTATGTTTTGATGTTTATAAAATGCTAGAGTAAGTTGCTTTTCGTTGGTTTCTTCGCTCTGGCTAATAACTGTTTTGGAACAGTTTAAAGCTGAGTTTGGTTTAAAGTAATCTGTAAGCCACTCTTCAGTGTGTTTACATATACAAAGTAATTCATCTGTACTCATGAAAATACGCTTGGTACTATAACATGGTGAATGGGTAGCACACGTGAAAAATTCAAATCCATTGGGTTTTCTTTTATATAAGAATGAAACCCTGCTCCCAGGGATCTTGATTTCCCACTGAATAATGTCTTGTATTGATGTATACCTGTTAAGGTGAATCATGATATACACTTAGTGAAAATAGAACACTTTTATTACAAATCAGAGAACTTGTACACCGCTTAACAGCCAAAACGAGTATGATTTTAAAATGAGTTTAGGTCTAAAAGATAATAAAACACACCTGCTCAAATATAAGTTTAAAGAACTAAGTTAATTTTCATCCAATCACAGGTAAGGCTCAGGATATGAAAAAAACATGTTTTTACATACCTTAAAACCAAAAAGCGATAAAATAATTCTCGACCAATCACATGCGCGGTCATATAGAGATAAGGATTACTCCGTCCACTCACAAGAAAGGAAGGCATTTCCTTCTTACCTGCTTAAAGGATCTTACCGATCCAGCATGATCCAGCATGTTTCAGTTTGAAATATATTTATAAAATAATAATAATAACATTGATTCTCGATTCTTGTCTATACTGGAATTACCTTTCGACCTGGTATTAGGCTTAAATCAGCCCGGGGTACAAAAAGGCTTATCCTAAATTTAGGCCTAAATTTAGGCCTAAATTTAGGCCTAAAGTAGTTATTTCAACACATTTTACAGAAAGAGGTCAGTTTCGTATCTGTAAGGAGTGCGCGTTGTTGTGTTTTCTCGTGTTGGATTGTCAATGTACATAGATGCTAATAATAATAATAATAATAATAATAATAATAATAATAATAATAATAATAATAATAATAATAATAATAATATAATAATAATAATAATAATAATAATAATAATAATAATAATAATAATAATAATAATAATAATAATAATAATAATAATAATAATAATAATAATAATAATAATAATAATAATAATAATAATAATAATAATAATAATAATAATAATAATAAAGCAAATCCAAATTATTTAAAAAACTTTGAAATATTTTTAGTTAACATTGAATGAATAATATAAATGTAAGTGAATAATTGTTATTTTAAATAAAAACCTAGAATGATTTTAATAAAATACATGTTATGTTAACAGAGAAGAACTTATTTTGCTATTTTCATACTTATTACATGGCTAAAGATGATGTAAAGCAGTAAGTCAATAGAACAAAACGTGGTATAGCTTGGTGTAGAGGGCTGCTTGGGTCTTGCCTTACTGATTTACTGATTTATTGCTTTAGGGTACGTAAAATATATGTTTTTAATAAAATTTCATAAAATTTTAGTAAAAATTATTTTAAAACTTGATAGTTATAAAATTTATAAACAAAAAGTATTAACAGTTAATAATAATAAATTCTTTGTTCAAAGATAATGATTTATTATAGAAGTTTTAAGAAACTTTGAAATAATTTTAGTTATAATTGAATGAGTAATATAAATGTACGTGTTTAATTAAAACATAAAATGTTTTAATAAATTATATGTTATGTTCATACAAAAGAACTTATTTGATATGTTTATATTTTAATGAACAGGGGCGTGTGTGTGTGTGTGTGTGTGTGTGTGTGTGTGTGTGTGTGTGTGTGTGTGTGTGTGTGTGTGTGTGTGTGTGTGTGTGTGTGTGTGTGTGTGTGTGTGTGGGTGTGGGTGTGGGTGTGGGTGTGTGTGTGTGTGTGTTTTTTTTTCATGTTGGAATGTCAATGTACATAGATCAGTGGTTCTCAAACTGTGTGCCGCGTCACCTTTGGGTGACGCAGCTTCCCCTCAGGGGTGACGCGAAAGATTTGAATATTTTCATAATTGTATTTCAGTTTTCATTCAAAAATTTTAATCGTTTTTAGTCAAAGTACTAATTTAAGATACTAAAAGAAAACCGTGTTATAGAAAACGGATTTCTATAGAAAACGGATATATATGTAAAATTAAAAAATTGGCAAACGAATTCGAACGTTTTTTTACGTTATCGACACGTTCTGATTCTACATAAAACTTTTTCGGGTTCACGTGGTTTTAGTAGTAAAATAGATTGTGACGAGTGAATGTCGTCAATATAATTATTATTAAGTGAAGGAAAATTTTCAAAATTTAATATATATATATATATATATATATATATATATATATATATATATATATATATATATATATATATATATATATATATATATATATATATATATTTTTAATATATATATATATAATATATATATATATATATATATATATATATATTTGTTTTAGGGAAGTGTCAAGTGAAAGCAAATGTAATTATTTAATTTATTTAGTAACTAAAACACTAACTGCCGTTTTGAAATAATTGTTTATTTCTTGTCGCAATTTAAAAAAATGGATCATTTTTTAGTAAAAAGTAATAAGCGTTCTGAGAGTGAAAGTAAAGAAGATACATCGTCAACCAGTGGCACGAGCATGAAGAAGCATAAATATCGAAAATATGATGACAGTTATTTGGATTTTGGGTTTACGTCGACAGAATTCCGTGGTGAAGATAGGCCGCAGTGTGTACTTTGCATGAAAATTTTGGCACCAGACTGCATGGTACCAAGTAAGTTGAAACGCCATTTAGAAACCAATCATGCCACTATGGTTACTAAATCTCGGGACTATTTTACAAGAAAGTTAAGAGAATTAAATCAACAAAAGGGTAGTTTTACTAAGCATGCATCAGTTCCAAGCAATGCTTTGCTAGCATCCTACAAGGTGGCACATAGAATTGCAAAATGTAAGAAGCCTCATACTATCGCGGAAGAACTGATTCTACCAGCTGCTGTAGATATGGTGAACACAATGATCGGTGAGTCTGCTTGAAAGCTGCTTTCAAAAGTGAATCTGTCCAATGACATCATCAGTCGCAGAATACAACACATAGTGGAGGATCTCAATGAGCAATTACTTGATAAAATAAAAGGAAAGGAATTTGGGCTGCAGCTGGATGAAGCCACAGATAATAATAATGATGCCCATTTGATTTGTTATGTGCGGTTTACGGACAGTATTAACATTGTAGAAGAACTTCTCTTTTGTAAAAGTATTATTACTGGTGCTAAGGCTCAAGATTTGTTCGAGATCCTCGATTCTTTTATAATGGAAAATAATTTGGAGTGGGCAAAGTGCGTTGGTGTCTGCACTGATGGTGCTCGGGCTATGTCCGGATGTTACGGAGGATTGCAGGCACTTATTCGAAGCAAAGCTCCTGATGCACTGTGGACCCATTGCATTATTCACAGGGAAGCACTCGCATCCAAATTTCTGAGTCCTACATTGAACACGGTCTTCGAATATGTAGTGAATGTAGTTAATTTTATAAAAACTCGGCCTTTGAAGGCAAGGTTTTTCAAAAAATTATGTGATGAGATGGGATCTGAGCATTCGTCTTTATTGTACTTCAGCACTTCGCGATGGCTCTCTCGTGGTAACGTATTGGATCGAACGTATGAACTGCGACAGGAAATTTATATTTTCCTTAAAGAGGAAGACCACAAATATGCCGATTATTTTGTTAACGAAGATTTTCTGCTAAAGCTAGCATACTTATGTGATATTTTTAAAAAGCTGAATGCTCTGAATCTCTCCCTGCAGGGAAGATACATGCACATTTTGAAAGGGATTGAGAAAATTTCGGCTTTCATAAAAAAAAACTAAAATTATGGAAAATAAAAATGAATGAAGATGGAGGCAAAGAATGTTTTCCAATATTGCAACACTTTTTGACCTCAAATGGGATTGATTTCTCTCGTGATATGAAATCCATTTTTGAAGAACACTTATCACAGCTTATTGCCGGGTTTGAGAAATATTTTAAAAACGATCATATGGATAAATTTTCATGGATTCAGGATCCATTTAATGTTGCTGCTCCATCTGACTTTACCATTGCGGAAAAAGAGAATCTAATTGAACTGTCTTGCGACAATTCGTTGAAAATAAAATTTAGTGTCATGGAATTAACAGAATTTTGGATGTCGGTAAAAAATGAATATCCACTTCTGAGCGGTAAAGCTCAAAAAATTTTAATTCCATTTGCGACTTCTTATTTATGCGAAGCTGGATTTTCGGCTGTCGCTGTAATAAAAACTAAATATCGATCAAAAATCAATGTAGAAAACGAAATGAGGGTGGCTGTATCCAATCTGATTCCCAGATTTTCGAAAATGTGTGGCGATCAACAGGCTCATCCATCCCACTAATGACTAATTAAAGGTAAATTTAATATATATATATATATATATATATATATATATATATATATATATATATATATATATATATATATATATATATATATATATATATATATATATATATATATATATATATATATATATATATATATATTCAGAGGCAAATCCTGGGAATGCTTTTGGCATGCTGTAATCATGCAATATTATTGTAATTTAATGATTAATAATAGACCCTATTTTATAAATTGCAAAACGTTCTTTTTAGAATCTAACATGGGGTGACTTCTGCAAACTTGAATTAGTCAAGGGAGCCGCGAAACGAAAAAGTTTGAGAACCACTGACATAGATGATAATAATAGCCATGAAGTAAAATGACTGGAATAATAATAATAATAATAATAATAATAATAATAATAATAATAATAATAATAATAATAATAATAATAATAATAATAATAATAATAATAATAATAATAATAATAATAATAATGATTTACGTTAGTTACAAAATTTAATTTGTTACTTCACATTTATATTTAAATAACATTTATTTTGTTTCATCAATTGTTAAATTAGTCTTGAACTCGTCTCCGATGATGCCTGAAGTGGCCAGGCGAAATATTAGATTAAAAGTTCAGAAAGCGGTTGTTCTATTTTATTCTAGAATAGTCCTTAAAAAAATCAATCATGAAGCGGTTGATACCTTTAGAAAATTGGAAAAGGCTTGTAAATCTCACATTAAATTAGAAGCTGATATAAAATTTCTAAAATATTGTTTAGCCAATCAGCTCTTTCCAAATTTCACGAACTTTAAACTTTTTGATGAAACAGCCAAATATGAATATTATACCCTTGAGTACAAAGCTTTACTTATTAATAGAGAGATTTCTTCTAAATTAAACAAAAAGCATGATGAAATATTGAACTCTTTCAAGAACCTGGTTAAACTCAAGAAAACTGTCAACAATATACAATTTTATGCCTGCATATTTTTCTTACAAAGGATATTAGATCAATTCTCTAGTGATACTTATTCAACACATCACAATAAGCTAAGAAACCTTTATGGGGGTGAGGTAATTTATCCTAAGCATAACTCTAAAATAATTAATCTCTCAAATTATAATTTATCTTTAGCTGAAAATGATCTACTGGAAAAAGGCCTAAATTATAGTTTACCGAAAAATGAAAATTTACTACAGAAGCAAATAGAAATTGAAACTTTAAACAACGATATATTACTTCATGAGAGAAAAGGAGATATAACTATAATCGACAACGAGATATTTAAAACTAAATTAAAATATTTTGGTTCACACATCACCAAAGATAAACATAATCAACTTTCCAGTGCCGACAAAGAAGCCATTTTATCTCTTAAGAACAATACTGAAATAGTGATTAAAAGGCCTGATAAGGGAGGAGGAGTTGTTATTCTTAATAAGGAAGATTATATGCAAAAACTTAAAAATATAATTTCAGATAAATCAAAATTTAAACAATGTCTAAATAGTAAAAGCGATGATCTGAAAAAATCAATAAATGCTTTATCTCGCCAAATTACGGACAATAATATTAAATTAAAAATTCGAAGAATCGGCTCTTACAACAACGGCCACTTATATGGTCTTCCGAAAATTCACAAAAATTCAGAGAATCCCCCCTTAACCCTGCTCAGGTAGCCCTCTTTAAAAATCACATAGTTGGTAGACGTTGGTCAAATTTTTCACGGCTTACTTAACCTTATTTAAACCTTTATTTCGATAAACTAGGTTATTGTTTGATTATATTTGATGCATACATCTTCAAAGGGATGACTGAGACAAACTTTCATGCAAAAAATTTTTTTTTAAAACCTTTTATAAAAACACAATGTTAATTTTTTTAAAGAAACCCCCCCAAAAACACCATATTTTTTGAATATATAATAAAAAAACATAAAACTTTTTTTTAATTAAAATTTTTATGCAAATAAACAAAAAATGTGTAGAATCATCGATATTTTCATCCACATCGCCATTTATGACTCTATTGCCTCCAAGAAATCAAATGAAAGTGAGCTCTAATTTTTTTATGTAAAAATGAAATATTTCTATCTACATATAAAAAATATGTGTATTTAAAATATATATATATATATATATATATATATATATATATATATATATATATATATATATATATATATATATATATATAATATATATATATATATATATATATATATATATATATATATATATATATATATATATATAATGATCTTCTCTCACAATGTCGTGAATCTGAGGTGAACCAATTATCACCTGTCACATTTCTTTCTGAATTGGTGTATAGAGAAATAAGTTCTTCAGTTCTTCCTCGGTGGATACATGATATCGGGGGAGAACATGGTGGAGTTGATGGGATGGTGAGTATATGTGCACTTGTAGAGGTAGAACACTGAAGTGTTGATGAAGTAGATAGACAAGGTTGTGTTGCTAATGTCATAGTTGACAAACTTGGAAATTGAAGAGGGGACACAAGGTGAAGTTACAGATGGATCAGTTTTCAAATTTTCAGATTTAGGTGTTTCTGATAAGGCAGTCGACACATTTTCATTTGAAGGGGTTGCAGGATCAAACAACCTATGAAGTGACGAGGTACTTGCACAATCCTCATCGTCATCAATCTCAACCATATTTCTAATTTTTCTTGGAGTAAGAACTAACTCTCTTTTCCTTTTGTTCATATTCATATTTCAAAACATTCCGCTATTTTACTAACAAATCCATCACTCTCTACAGAGTCATATTCCACGTCATCCTCACTTTCACAGTCTGAGGATTCAAAAAGAGAATTCCCTTCCAAATATTAATTAGACACACATATATATACTGTATATATATATATATATATATATATATATATATATATATATATATATATATATATATATATATATATATATATATATATATATATATATATATATATATATATATATATATATATATATATATATATATATATATATATATATATATATATATATATATATATATTTTTGTTTGAGCACCGGAATTTTGGGTACCGCACCGCATTAGAGTATGCAAAGCACTAGAGTTAGTTCACCACGCACCGCACCTCAAAAATTATTTTTGTCACGCCGCACCGCACTAGAATAAGCACACCACGCACCGCACCTAAAAAAATATTTTTGTCACCGCACCGCACCGCACCGCACCGCACCGCACCGCACCGCACCGCACCTCTATGTTTCGATGCGCATTGCGTTTCGCACCGCACCGCACATCACCTCTATAATTTAAAATCGCACCGCACCGGGTCACTGAAATTATGTACTGCACCGCACCGCACCATACCGCACCGTACCGCATCAAAATAAGCGCACCACGCACCGCACCGCACCCGGTGCGTCGGCCAACACTATAAACTGCACTAAACTAAACAGACATAAAGGGTATTCGTCGGTAATATATACCACAGAGAAAAACATAAACGGTAGACGTTGGTAAATTCTACCACAAACTTCCCCCCACGGAGCCCACAGTGCAGCTAAGGTGGATTTTATGTGACAGCAATATCTATTACCCCCTAACTCCCCCAATTCTCCAATTTCACCCCCATATCTCATGACGTAATGATTTTAGAAGGAAAAAAAACAAAAAATTCATTTAAAAAATTCAGAGAATCCCCCCTTAAGACCTATCATAAACATGCGCGGAACTGTAACTCACGACATTGCACAGTATTTAAATGACATTATCCGTCCATACATTGACTCAAGGAATATGGTTAAAAGTACTGAAGAATTTTTACTTAAATTAGATCTTGAAAATTTAACACCCCATGACAAGATTTATTCTTTAGATGTTGAAAGCTTATTCACAAACGTACCTGTGAGAGATACAATTGAGATAATATTGGACAGAACGTACAACCATCCTTCATTACAACCTCCAAATATTGAAAAATCTGTTTTAAAAAATCTTTTAACCAAATGCACTACTATGACTCCTTTTGAATTCGATGGAAAAACATATATTCAGGTGGATGGTGTTTCCATGGGTTCCCCACTTGGACCAACGTTCGCTGACTTCTACATGTCGCATATTGAAAACTTAATATTAAGCAAAAATAATTCTTTCAATCCCAGACTATATATACGATATGTTGATGACACCTTCGTGGTCTTCAAACGTGATGAAGATGTTAATGTCTTTATTGAAGAACTCCAAAATTTAAGTGTCCTAAATTTTACTTTTGAAAAATCTGAAAATAACTCCTTCCATTTTTTAGACGTTAACATCTCCTTTGATCCAAGTGGAGCCCTCACCACAAGTATTTACGTCAAACCTACTGACAAAGGCCTATATACTAATTTCAGTTCACACTTACCCCTTACTTACAAAATCGCCCTAATTAAAACTTTACTGCATAGAGCTTACCGCATTTGCTCTGACTGGAAACTTTTTGACGCAGAGCTCTCAAGAATTAAACAGAATCTTACTAATAATAACTTTCCCCAATATCTACTAGATAAAATCATTAAAACTTTTATAAATAAGAAAATTGTCGAAGAAAAAGCAGAAGATAAAAGGGACAGCTTGACATTCTTTTTTAGATCGCAAACAATAGATCGATTTAATTATGAAAATATCCGGTTAAAGAAAATAGTTCAGTATCACATCAAGTCCAAATCTAAAACTAAAGAAATAAAACTTAGATGTTACTACAAGCCATTGAAACTTTCTTCTATGTTTTCCGAAAGAGCTAGTGGGACTAAGGAGAATGTGAATCATGTAGTATACCAATTTAACTGTAATAAAGATGGCTGTAATGCCTCTTACATCGGGTATACTACTAATTCTCTCAAACTCCGCGTCTCACAACATAGATACAGGCCCAGTAAGATCTTTGAACACTTGAAGAACGAACATGGAACTCCCAAACCCAATCTCGACATTTCTAATTTTGACATCTTACACCGAGCGGGAAATTTCTTTGAATTGAGGCTGGCTGAGTCTCTCTTAATAAAAAAGCACAAGCCGATTATCAATATCAAATACAATGAAATGGAAAATTTTTTGAACATTTTTTAGGTTTAGCTAGATAGAATCTCTCTTTTGATATATTTATTATTTAAGGATCTTAGATTTACGTTAGTTATAAAAATTTAATTTGTTACTTCACATTTATATTTAAATAACATTTATTTTGTTTCATCAATTGTTAAATTAGTCTTGAACTCGTCTCCGATGATGCCTGAAGTGGCCAGGCGAAATATTAGATTAAAAGTTCAGAAAGCGGTTGTTCTATTTTATTCTAGAATAGTCCTTAAAAAAAATCAATCATGAAGCGGTTGATACCTTTAGAAAATTGGAAAAGGCTTGTAAATCTCACATTAAATAATAATAATAATAATAATAATAATAATAATAATAATAATAATAATAATAATAATAATAATAATAATAATAATAATAATAATAATAATAATAATAATAAAACAAATCCACGCTAGTTAAAAAACTTTTAAATAATTTTAGTTAACAGTGGGTGAATAATATAAATGTAAGTAAATGATTTTAAAAACATAAAATATTTTTAATAAATAGTCTCATTATATATTAAAATATGATGTAAAGCAGTAAAGCAGTGAAGCAGTAAAGCCGTAAAACAAAGGCCTACTAATCCCTTTGTTGCTATGCAAATGCGCTATTGATTTACTGTTTTACTGCTTTAAGGTCAGTAAAGTATATGTTTTTAATAAAATTTCGTCAATTTTAGCAAATAAAATGATTATATAAATATGTTTAAGTGCATGTGTGTGTGTATGGGTGTGTGTGTGTGTGGTGTGTGTGTGTGTGTGTGTGTGTTAAATAATAATAGGCATGAAGTAAATGACACTAATAATAATAATAATAATAATAATAATAATAATAATAATAATAATAATAATAATAATAATAATAATAATAATAATAATAATAAAAATAATAATAATAAAAATAATAAAAATAATAATAAAAATAATAATAATTAAAATAATAATAATAAAAATAATAATAATAATAATAATAATAATAATAATAATAATAATAATAATAATAATAATAATAATAATAATAATAATAATAATAATAATAATAATAATAATAATAATAATAATAGAAATAATAATAATTAAAATAACAATAAAAATAATAATAATAATAATAATAAAAATACTAATAATAATAATAAAAATAATAATAATAATAATAATAATAATAATAATAATAATAATAATAATAATAATAATAATAATAATAATAATAATAATAATAATAATAATAATAATAATAATAATAATAATAATAATAATAATAAAATAATAATAATAATAAAAAATAATAATAATAAAAATAATAATAATAATAAAAATAATAATAAAAATAATAAAAATAATAATAAAAATAAAAAATTAAAGAAAACATAATGTTAATAAATATATGATGTAAAGCAGTAAAGCAGTAAAGCAGTAAAGCAGTAAAACTAATCCCTACTAATCCCCCCTAATCCCTTTGTTGCTAGTCAACAGCGCTATTGATTTACTGTTTTACTGCTTTAAGGTCTGTAAAGTATATGTTTTTAATAAAATTTCGAACAATTGTAGTAAAATAAAATATTTATATAACAGACACTGTGTTTTTCTTCTTACATTACAATTTTAAAAAATTTATAAATAAAAAAGCATTAAAACAAAAATAAAAAAGAAAACAATGTTAATAAATATATCATGTAAAGCAGTAAAACAGGAAAGAAGTAAAGCAGTAAAACAGAGCCTTACTAATTCCTTTGTTGCTAAGCAATTGAGCTATTAATTTACTGTTTTACTGCTTTAAGGTATGTAAAGTATATGTTTTTAATAAAAAATGTTTAAGTATGAAATAAAAATGAATGACTCATAGTGTATTTGAAAAGAAATTCTTTGAATAGTTTACATTGATATCACAACTATGAAATATTTTACGTTCGCGCGGTAATATTGCGCCTGCGGGTGCACGTGGCGGTCACGCGGTAATATTGCGCCTGCGGGCGCACGCGGCGGTTTCGCGGCGGGGCACACCTGCGGTTGCGGGTTCGTCAGCCTTTGCGCGGAGTGCGCATGCTGTGCCCTGGTGGTCCTCTTATGACCTAGGGGAAGCCATCAATATTAGCGTTGTTCTATGATGTAGGTCAGGATAGGTTAGAAAAGGCTAGAAAATGCTAACTCATAGTAGGAAGCATCCTAGCAACTTATAATATACACCATTCGATTCCTCATGCCTTATAACATAAGGGTAGGCACCAATATTAGGGTTATTCTATGATCAGGGTAGGCTAGAAAAAGCTAACTTATACTAGGAAGCATCCTAGCAACTTATAATATACACCATTCGACTCCTCATACCTTATAACCTAGGGGTAGACACCAATATTAGGGCTATTCTATGATCAGGGAAGGCTAGAAAAGGCTTGAAAAAAGTGGCACTCAGTGGCACTCACTTGTGAGTGTAAGTGTCTATGGGTGAGTGTAAGTGTCTATGGGTGGGTGTAAGTGTCTATGGGTGGGTGTATGTGTGTATAAGTGTCATAGTGTGTGTGTGTGTGTGTAGGTGTAGGTGTAGGTGTAGGTGTGAGCTAGGGTGGATGTATGTATCTAGGGTGGGTGTATGTATCTATGGCGGGGTTGGTGAGGGTGTGTGTGTGTATATATATATATATATATATAGGGCGGGTGTATGTGTCTAGGTATGTGTGTGTGTGTGTGTAGGTGTGAGCGTGTGTGAATAAGTAGCGTAGCGGGTGTGTGTGTGTATAAGTAGCCTAGAGGGTGTATGTATCTATGGCGGGGTTGGTAAGGGTGGATGTGTGTATACAGGGCGGGTGTATGTGTCTAGGTATGTGTGTATGTGGTGTGGATGGAAATAAAATGAACTCAAGTTAGGACAGGTACATACAGGAACTCAAGCTAGGACAGGTACCTACATGACCTCAAGTTAGGACAGTTACCTACACCAGGTACAGCGTCAGGTACCTACACGAACTCGATTTAATCCCACTTAATCCCTCACAAACCTTTATGAAAGGTCAAAATATTTCGGTCCTTGATACCGTATCAATCACCGAAATATCAAGGCCAAAACATCAAAAGAGGGGCTAAGCCCCCTAAAGGGAGGCCAAAGGGCGGCCAAAGGGCGGCCAAAGGGCGGCTAAAAACCCACCAAAAGGGGGCCAAACTAAGGGGGGACACGTACGACGGATGCTACGCAAACGTCTGGCGCACCCCTTCTTCGAAGGGGTGCCAAAAAGCAGGGTATATATATATACACATTGGTGCTGCAATATCCCTTAATAGGTAACGTGGCTTTTTCATAACACCAAAGGCAACGTGGGGTCCGCCCGAACCCCACTGATTAATTGCGTTTTTAAACAAGGAAAATTAAAATTTTTGTTAAATTTATTCATTATTTCTATTTTTCCATCCATCTAGAGTAAATTTTACTTGTTCTTTTTTGAAAATGGAACTAAGATAAATATTTTATGTTCATAACAGAAAAAAAGGTGTTCAAAATTCACTATGCTCTTAAAAATATTTGCCAAAAATATTCTATACCTAATATAAACCTTTTTTCTTTTGTATTTTGGAGATTAATCATGTCCCAAAGTAAACTCAAGCCTACATTACCAAAGGGCTAGCCATTCACATCGTAATCTGAAATTGAAAATGGCCCTTGTAATAGTGCTTTCATATCTAATTTCTGACGCCAACCGGGAACGTGGGGTCCGTACGGACCCACACAGTCCGACTTTCCCTCGGATGGTCTGGGTGCGAAGGAAAAACTCTTGCATACCATCTTCAGCCCTCATTTTCAAATATTCTTAGCAGAATTATATATATATATATATATATATATATATATATATATATATATATATATATATATATATATATATATATATATATATATATATATATATATATATATATATATATATATATAAAAATTTATAAATTTTCAAATATTTATATATAATATATATATATATATATATATATATATATATATATAAGAAAGTACCCGCATGATATCTCGAAAACTAAGATAGGTACAAGAAAACTAATAACATATATGGAATCAGCGTATGAAAATTGAATGGAAAATGATTTTTTTTTTATCTTCAAAAGTACGATAGGTACAACAAAAATAATACCATATATGGAATCAGCGTAATAAATAGGAGAAATAAAATTGGTGGTTTAAATAATTTTCTTTTTTTTATCTAAAAGAATACCCCCGTGGTAAACCGCAAAGATGCAAAGAGTCGGGGTCTCTCGGCCTCCTGGGGGACGACATCATATGCTGATTCCAAATATATTATTAGTACAAAAATAAAAAATTTCCTTTTTCTTATACAAATTTCATACGCTGATTACATATATGTTATTATTTTTTTGTACCTATCGTAGTTTTGGAGAAATAAAAAAAAAAAA
>JABUQX010101522.1:32500-35842 GCA_015478945.1 Trachelipus rathkii
GCACATACGAGCGTTCGTTGTTGACGAAGTCATCAACGTACGTGAGTTGTTATTTACATACACAGTTGCATATACACACATTTCCCCCACCCCCTTTCGATTACACTCACCCTCTTTCGCTTACTCTGCACCTTCTTCTTTGTTGCCATGACTACATCGCTTACCCTACCCCCCTTTTGCTTCTTCTCCATCTCTCACACACGCCCGCGTTTTGCGCTCGCGTCGCGATCGTAGGTATTGTTCCGCAGTTCCTTTCGCACCACACCGCCTCCTCTCGGCCCGCCTCCGCCTCCGCTTTCGTTCGCTTTCGGGTCACTTTCGTCATCGCTTGCATTCGACTTGCCGCGTCAGATTTGCTCGTCATTGAGGAGTGGGAGTTTTTTCTCCCCTACTCCCCCATTTTCTCTTTACCCCCTTTCGCCAAGAGTAAAATTGGAAGAAGCCAACACGAAGCCTCTTCCTCACGGTGCCTTCACTACCTGAATCAAGAGTCCTTGACTTACTCGGCCTTGCTAAAGCGCCTAAAGGCTTATAGAAGAAAGATTATTTATATACAAATCTATAGCGAGAATATGAGCCGTATCAGGATTCGAAACTGGAGCAATGAAAATTTTAACTTCAGATATATGTATATATTATAATATTATATATATATATATTATATATATATAATATATATATTATATATTATATATATATATATATAGTATATATATAGGTATATATATATATATATATAATATATATATATATATATATATATATATATTACTAAACCAAATAATAAATAACGCGAAGTAAGCTGAATCGACTCACGTGCTATGAGTTATCTCAACTTATATATATAGTATATATATATATATATATATATATATATTATATTATATATATATATTATATATATATATATATATATATTATATATATATATATATATATATATATATATATTTATATATATTAGTATATATATATATATATATAATATATATATAGTATATATATTTAGTTCGTGAAACAATCTCAAAAAGCATGAGAGAGAGAGAGAGAGAAGAGAGAGAGAGAGAGAGAGAGAGAGAGAGAGAGACGAGAGAGAGAGAGAGAGAGAGAGTAGCCGAGCGACAGACAGACAGACAGAGAGAGAAACAGAGAGAGACAGCGAGAGACAAGAGAGAGACAGGAGCAGAGAGAGAGAAAGAAGGACGAGAGAGAGAGGGAGACAGAGGAGAGAGACAGAGAGAAAAGAGAGAGAGTACCCTGCAAGCAGAAAAAAAATTCGTTCTGAATGCATTCTTATTTGCATTTTTTAATCTCGTTGATCGACTGCGATATCAGCTCCAATGTTGTTTATGTATCAGTAATGAATTTTCGTTTTTTCGCAATTTTCCTTAAAATTAAAATGGTCTTAAGTATCTTAATTTTGTGAAATATTTGTTGCTAATTGTATTGTTAAATTTTCCAGTTTTATTCAAATTCAGAACATTTTATAATGAGTTATGAAAACCTGCATAAAAATGATAATCCAAGTTCTCTGTTTTCAACGCTACATTTTCTATTTTAAAATGGAATAAGCGCGGCATAAACTGAAAGTAACGGTATTACAAGTAGTATATATATATATTATATAATATATATATATATATATATAATAATATATTATATATATATTATATATATATATAAAATATAAGTATAATAGTATATAATAATTATAATAAATATAATATATATAATATAATATATATAATATATAGTATAATATATATAGTACGGTAAAATAAACATATATATATTATATATATATATATATAATATATATATATTATATATAGTATATATATACTATCATATATATATATTAATATATATATTATATATATATATATATATATATATATATATATATATATATAATATACATAATATATATATTATGAAATATGGGGACTTGTTATTGTACTATGCATCATATAATTTAACAACCAATTATACAATGATACGTATTTAGCCTGAACAAAATGCACACATTTACATACACAAATTTACATGTAAAGCGCTTTAACACATTTACATTACATCAATTACAATAACACCAGCATACACATTACCATATACATATACTATACACAATACAAAAACACACAACAAAACATACAGGCCTCATACCTATCATAAGCAACAGATACAACTACAATCTACATACAATACAATTACAAATACGAACCTATTACTAGTGTGATTTGAAAACTGGCCAGTGAACTATTTTTAAAGCTTCATATATATATATATATATATATATATATATATATATATAATATATATATATATATATAGTATATATATATATATATATATATATATATATAGTATATTATATATATAATATATAATATACTAAGCAAATAATAAATAACGCGAAGTAACTGACTTGCGACCACGTGCTATGAGTTATCTCACTTATATATATTAATATATATATATAATATATATTATATAATATATATATATCATATATATATATATATGTCAATTTATATATATATATATATATATATATATAATATATATATATATATATATTTAGCTCGTGGATGAATACTCGAAAAAGCATGAGAGAGAGAGAATGCCCTGCAGCAGAAAAAAAAATTCGTTCTGAAGCCTTCTTATTTCATTTTTAATCTCGTTGATAGATGCTTATCACCCCAAATGTAGTTTATGTATTGGAATTAGAATTTCGTTTTTGGTGGGGGGCAATTCCTTAATTAAAATGGATCTTAAGTATGCTATTTCGTAAAATATTGTTGCTATGTATATTAAATTTCCAGTTTGATGTGATTCACATTTTTATAACTAGTTATACCTGCATAAAATGATATCCAAGTTCTCTGTTTTCACGCTACATTTTCTATTTTAATGGATAACGCGCCTAAAACTGAAAGTAAGTATACCAGTATATATATATATATATATATCTATAAATATATATATATAATATATAATATATAATATATATATATATAAATATATATACTATTTATATTATAATATATAATTATATATAATATATATAAATACTATTATATATATAATAATAATAATATATATATATAATATATCTATATATATAATATATATAAGTATAAGTATATATATATATATATAATTATATGATATATATTATATAGTATATATATAATTTAATAATATTATTATATATAACTATATATAATATATATATAATAGTATATAATATATATAATATATTATATATTATAATATATATATTATATATTATATAATATATATATAATATATAATATATATATAATAATTATAAAAATA
>JABUQX010101523.1:0-5000 GCA_015478945.1 Trachelipus rathkii
GTCCCTGTGGCTAATAGCACTAGAACAAGCAGAGCTAAACCAAGGTTTTCTAGGTTTAATTGAAGGTAAAGATCATAGGGTGCGCGACTCCATGCCAGAGAGAATTAGTTCGCACTTTGCATACTCCGAGGGACCCTTTCCACGGAAGCTGTAGTCATTTCATGGGAAATCAAAGAAGCTGTCGTACTATTTGCAGCATCGAAGTGCCAAAAACGTTTTCTCGTAGTAGGCGGGGTCTTTCCTTGGAGAGACTTGGAGAGATAGAAACCAGAAAACAGATAAGAAGTGATCGAAGAACTCCAGAGGAGGAAAGAATTTAAAGAATAAGAAAAAGGATTAGAGATTAGGAAAAGGTCTAGAATGTTGGATTCATCTCAAAGATGATCAGAGATACGGATAGGGAGCTGCACTAACTCCTCGAGGTCATTATGGATAGAAATTGTAGCAAGTTCACCGATTGTATCTTGAGAGCTAGAAAAATCCATTTTGCCGTAGTGAACACCGAAATCACCTACTAATTTGATGATTTCAGAGAAATGTGAAGAGAGAGAATGTGTTCTAATTTGGAGTATAAGTAGTCGAAGAATTTAGGATAGTCAGTTAAGTTAGAAGACAGATATACAGAACAGATGAATTTAGTAGTAGATTGACAGGATAGCTTGGAGCCATTAGCTAGAAAATTTGAAAAACTCCAAATCATGAACGGAAACAAACATCTTTGCACACCATTGGCACAAAACACAAAAACGGCCTTTTTTTGCTGCAAATTGAAGTAGAGATAGTAAAGTCAACAACAAGTAGAGTTTGAAAAGTCAGGAAGCTCGAACACTAAGTTTTCGGTTAAGAATCAAAGAAATCACGGAAACAAACAACAGCATTGTAAACATTGACACAAATGCCTTCGGCTGAAATTGAAAGAGAAAGTAAGATGGAACAGAGTAGTTTGTGGAGAGCGCTCAACATCTGAGTTTTGGTAAGAATAAGAGATGAAGATTAGAGGAGGAGAGGTGATGTTAAACAAAGTGGAAATTAGATTTAAAACAGAGAAGGTTGCACAAATTTATGAAGAAAGAAGACCGTGCATCAAAACAGGCATGCAATTCCGTGACGGCACCAACTTCGCCACCGAAGGCCTTCAATGGCCCATAATGGGGATGAGAGTAGGGTGGATAAGGGGTTATTTTGGAAGCCACACTTCTGGGGTTATCCGAGACTAATCGCGTGGCTGCCATTTTTTTCACATTTTTTATTTTCTTTTTAAAAGGTAAGTGTTGTCTGTAATTGTATTTTATTGTGTGTGATAATTAAGAGCTTGCTCCAATGTAAGAAAAATGTGGATATGAGCGCAAAAGGGAAGAACAATTGGGCACTGGAGTGCCATAGGGAAATTTCTCCATCACACTTTATTTCTTTTATTGTAAATAAAATACACATGTTTACATACCTGGGCATATATATCTATATATATATATATATATATATATAGTATATATATATATATATATATATATTATATATATATATATATATATATATATATATATATATATATATATATATATAATATATATATAATATATATATATATATATATATATATATATATATATATATATAATATATATATATATATATATATATATATATATATATAATATATATATATATATATTTATTTTAAATATATATATATATATATATATATATATATATATATATATATATATATATATATATATATATATATATATATATATATATATCCGGTGCGGTGCGGTGCGTGGTGCGCAATTTTTGGTGCGGTGCGGTAGCGCTGTGGTTTGCTCTCGCGTGCGGTGCGGTGCGGTGCGCATCTGCAAAAGAGCCGGTGTGGTGTGATGCGGTTTCGTAAGATGACGGGTGGTGCGGTGCGGTGCTGGTGCGCGACCCCTCCCGGTGCGGAGTGGTGCGGTGCGGCAAAAATCCGGTGCTCGGCCAACACTAGGCGGCAGAATGTACATTTGGTTCTTCTACGATTGTCCATGGGAAGAGTGAAATAGCATCGAAACCAATCTGCAACTAGACCAAAAAATCATTTATAAAAACAGCTTCTATATTTGTCCAAATTATTTTTTATTATTCATTTGTAGAAAAGAACTGATGTAATAATTTTGCTCTTCCTCACCGAAATTATTTCAGACGCCACTTCATTGTCTATTTAAAATAAGTAATTTTTTAAGAGAACTGGAATAAAAATTTTGTTGTTCTTCTTCTTGATTTTGTTAAATAAAATTAATTTTGCGTAATTATAAAATCTGATTTTAATTTTATATTTTTGATTCAATAGAAATTTTTAAATATTTCATATATAGATTTTGATAAATTTGTTCGCTGATTCTAAATACTAATTTGGCCTTAACTCATACGGAGCATCCTTCTTTCTCAAACAGAAATCTTTAAGAACTTTCTGATAATAGTCCTAATAAAGATTTCCCCTTCTGCTTAATATCTGCACTAGCTCTTCTCTTTTTCTTCTTTTTCCTTCTTTCCCTTCTGTTTTTAACACGTCCAACTCCGACGGCAGTCAGCAATATATATCATATAGCTGAATGGCCAGAGAACAGCATGAACGACCATGGATTATGAGGAGAGAAAGATTTAGTTGAAGAAGGAATGAACTTGCTCATCCCATCAACGATTACAGCCCCCCCCTTATCTTTAAATCTTTATACATCCATCATATTCTCTTACTGAGGTAGCCAATTTGCTATCATTTGCAAACTTATATATATATATATATATATAATATATATATATATATATACATATATATATATTATATATATATATATAATATATATATATTATATATATTATTATATATATATATATATATATATATATATAGGACCTTAAGTAAACTGTGCTCCTCAAAATAATTTAGTATTGGAAAGGTTGGGTAAACCTGTGAATTGGATTTTAACATTCTGTATTTATGAAACCTAAAAAAAGAGAAACTTTATTTTAATTTTCAACTATAATATAAATAATATTAACAAAATCTAAAAAGAATTGTTTTTTTTTTGTTTTTGTGCTCCACCATAGGCTTTTGAAAATGAGAAAGCTTAAGATGAGAAAGCTTAACATGAGAAAGCTGATTTGTTTAGTACTGTGTTTGTGATAAGTTTGTGTTTTTGCTGGAGCTCCAATGGGTGATTATTTTAGTTATCTTTCCCATTTAGTGTGTTTGTTCATTAAGTGCTCCCCTGTTTTAATTGTTTTTAACTATTATAGTTTTAATATTTAATATTTAAATATATTTTAATATTTAAAATCCTTATTAAAGATAAGTTATTCGTTTTAATTTTTGTTTTTGAAACTTTTTAGTTATGTTAGATAGTCATAGTTAGTTTTTAGAATTGTGCATTACGTAGTTTAGATAGTGCTAGGTTATATTTTTTTTTCCTTCGTCCTTTTTAACTTAGTTTTTTTTTAGTGTTTTATTTTTTTTTATATTTATTTTAAAAGGGTTTTGGCACAACAACTTACGTATTTGTTTACATATTGTTTTAATTTATACTTATTTAGTTCTATGTTGAATAATTGTAATTTCTTTTTTTTTCGTAAATTTGTTCGGGTGTGTGAATGCGTGCTTTAAACTTTCTTAATTTTTTCAATTATACTATTTATTGTAAATACGGTTTTTAGCATTTTAATCATTTACGTTTTTTAGTGAGTGAATAATTAATCCGATTTCAACTTTCGTTTTTGTCTGTCTGTTTTTGTCTGTTGTTTTTTGTTGTTGGTGGTTGTGTGTGCGTGTGGTGATGGCAGATTTGGGCAGGCGCGGGCTTTCTATCGACTTTACCAACATCCGAGGCTTACTCTCTAACTCTGCATCCGTGGAATACACCTCTCTAACTCTAACCTAACCTTTTGCTCTTGTCTGAGACACAGATGGCTAAGAATTCACATCCTCTTAACTCGTTAATATATCTAACTATAACTTATTTCCTAATTTCCGTCTAAAGGGTGAGTATGTGCCTATGTGAACATAAACACCTCCTGTAACACGTCTCGTGAATCTTGAATCTCCTACACTTCGATGTTCTGTGGCTTAAATCTTTCTTCCTTCTACACAATATCTTGTGCTTCTGCTACTGTTCTCCTAACAAGAACAGATTTTCACCTTTCTTTGATATCTTACTACTACTTCTCACGAGACTGTATATCTTCTCATCCAAATACTGAGGTCTCTATTTAGGGGATGTTCAATGTAACACAACACTGAATGGGTTGGATCCTCTCATACCTGATTTAGGGTGGGGAGGAGGGGCCGAATCATTTACATTCTCAACGATCTCTGGAGTGCACTAATTAAAGAACCCACACACATTCCGGATCGGCCCAACCAATTCTTGACCACACTTGACCTATGTTTCAACCACTAGTCCTTCTCTCTATAAATACACACCACCTTCGCTCCTATTGGTAAGTCTGACCACAACCTTTTATATCTCTAATTTTAAATACTTTCTCTTCCAACAGCTCCATCCTGCCAACGCGTTTTTTTTCTGGCACTTTGATCGGCTGATTGGGGGGGGCCTTGCGTTGCTTATGCCAACTATAACTGGAGTGACTGCTTTGTCTCTGGTGACGCTTCGACTTCTGGCGATAAGGTGGGAGCCTGTAATCGTTTGACGGGATGAGCAGGTCATTCCTTCTTTCGACTAAATTTTCTCTCCTCATAATCCAGTGGGTTCGATCGTGCTGTTCCTGGCCGTTCAGGCCTAACAGAGACAGTGCGTATCGGGAGTGGAAATTTCTCGTTTCTCCTATCACTCTTGTAATTTTCATTCAGCTAGAAATCGTTGCAGGGATACTCTTCGACGAGGCAAAGCGGGGCTTTCATCAAATCGAAAGTGCGCTAAACCTCCCTGTGGTTCTCTCCTACTGACAATCTTTCTGGCCGTCTTTTGCCAAAAACATCTCTAACAACTTCTGTAAATCTGTCCCGTTCC
>JABUQX010101523.1:10000-25000 GCA_015478945.1 Trachelipus rathkii
GGGATATTAAATTCAGCAGGAAATACAGATGATGGAAGAAAATTCCACAGAACAGAAGTGGCGGGAAAGAAGGAAGCACCGCAGCGAACTAGCCTGCAGTTACCAATATCAACACAAAACTCGTGCGGCAGATACAGCACCCCTTGTGCTACGAGGGAGTGGTAAAAGTGGTGGTACGCGAATGATAAGTTCTCTCGAGCACTTGCTGCTGCGGTAACTATAGACTAGAGATAAAGCACCAACATCGCGCTGCAAAGATAGAGGATCAAGTGAAGTAGAAATTAACAGAACAGTTTATAAGCCTTTTCTTTTTTCGACGCTGTCCCAAAAGCCGGGTGAAACCAGAGCTCCACCAGATGGGAGCAGTACTCCATACAGGGCGGATGAGACCCCCTTGTATAGCTTGGAGCAACTGTAAAGAGGAAAAAAAAGTCTTGCAGTCTAAACAGAACTCCAGTTTCTTTGAGGCAGCCATAGCAACCCTGTGATTTGAGGTTTTCCAAACATTTTTTTTTATGTTAGGCCAATGATGTTTATATTGTCAACAGGAGAGACGAGAGAAGCCGTCGAAAGAGATAGGAAAAATAAGAAGGTGTTTAGAGAGGGAGATTTTAGAAGTTGGGTTTTGAAGAATAATTTCACCAAGGTGAGACGACCCCACCCGGATATTCTATCCAGATCAGCGAGAATAGAATTCGGAAAGATTAAGACGAGAGGAATTCTAGAAGTAAAAAGAGGGAGCAGAATTGAATGAGTTGAAGAATGAAGGGTCAAGTCATCAGCATATGTGAGTGGATAGAGTAGAGTGCAGGTGAGAAGATCATTAATGAAAAGTAGGAATAAAGTAGGAGACAAGACAGAACCCTGAGATACACCCTTATTGATAGAAAAAGAAGTCGGCCCCATCAACAACAGACCGATATTGGAGCGATTTTTTGAAAGAAAAGTAGACCATAAGTAAAGGCAAAGAGAGGGAGGAAACCGCAAAGGAGGGGAGCCTTTGGAGAGCCATGACACGTCGCCATACCCGGTCAAATGCTTTTGAAATGGCAAGCGCCACCATCGACGCAAGTCCTCCCGGTAGTTCCTAAGGGCGGAAAAACCATAAATCGGTTAGATATGAAAGAATATCATCTAGACCTCGAGCTCCGAAAGCCGTACTGGCGTTCGGAAAGAAGGGAATGAGTTTCCAGATGACCTAAAAAGTGAGAGTTGAGAAGGGTTTCAAAGATCTTAGAATACAATGAGAATTATAGGGCGATAGTTAAAAGGATTAGAGCTGCTTCCTTTTTTTCGGAATAGGTTGTACATGTGTGAGCTTCCAATGCTGAGGGAAGTGCTAGTATTGAGACATAGAGAGTATAGTTGAAAAAGGGGCGGGGATAGCACGGAAGCACAGTCCCTCAAAACTCGGGGGGAAGGCCACCGGTGCCATTCGCCCTTTCCTATGCTCGTAGTTTTTCAGGCAGCATGCAACCCGATTAAGTGTAATCACAATCCAATGCATTGGACACCTGAGAGGAGAAGGAGGAGGAAGAGGAATGCCAGAATCGTCCAGGGTTGAGTTAGAGGAAAAATTCAGTTGAAGATTTAGCAACAGAACCAGTAGATCGAATAAGAGGAGGAAAGGCAGATTTACAGAATTTTATAGAGATGTTTTTGGCAAGAGGCTAAAAAGATTTGTCAGTAGAAGAACCAAGAAGGTTAGCGTACTTTCGTTTGATGAAAGACCGCTTTGCTCTCCGAAGAGTATCTCTGCAACGATTTCTAGCTGAATGAAAATTAGCGAGAGTGATAGGAGAACGAAAATTTTTCCACCCCTGATACGCACTATCTCTAACCTGAATGACCAGAAAACAGTACGAACGACCATGGATTATGAGGCGAGAAAGATTTAGTTAAAGAAGGAATGAACCTGCTCATCACATCAACGATTACAGCTCCCACCTTATCTTTTAAATCTTTATACATCAATCATTATTCCTTACTGAGGTAGCCAATTTGCTATCATCTGCAAACTTATTATATATATATATTATATATATAATATAATATATATATATATATATATATTCTATTTATATATATTATATATATATATATATATATATATATATATATATATATATATATATATATATATATATATATATATATATATATATATATATATATTATAGTATATATATATATATATATATATATATATATATATTTTGAGATTGCCTCCTTTTCTGGAATTACTTTTGTTACCTTTAATAAAAGTTCCCCTTAATGTTAATTAAGTTAGTGAGATTTTTTAATTCCTAAATCAATAATAATTATAATTTAATAAACATTAAGTGTTTCAATAATGTTTTTATCTAAATATTTTTAAATAAAATGAATTGAAAAAGTTAAATTTATTTAAATAATTAAGTTAGAGAGAGAGAGAGAGAGAGAGAGAGAGCGAGAAACAGAGAGAGAGAGAGAGAGAGAGAGAGAGAGAGAGAGAGAGAGAGAGAGAGAGAGAGAGAGAGAGAGAGAGAGAGAGAGAGAGAGAGAGAGAGAGAGAGAGATTGGTCCAATTAAAAATTTAGGGAGAAAAAACGTCAGAACAAAGAGGATGGATATTTTTAATCATTGGCAACTTAATTAAGAAATTATTTGTCAATTACGTTAATTACTATTAAGCAATTAGTTGCCAAATAGGCTAAAAAAAATTTGCTCTTTTAAAACAGACTTTGTCATGAATTAGTTTTATTTCATGAGAAAAATTATTTATAGCAAGTAACAACCCTTCATGATTAATGATGCTGCAAAGGAATATTCAGAATTTGACGAGACTCAAGCATAATCTGGAATCGGAGTCAGAGTTAGTCAGAGTCAGAGTCAGAGTCAGAGTCAGAGTCAGAGTCAGAGTCCAGAGTCAGAGTCAGAGTCAGAGTCAGGGTCAGTGTCAGTGTCAGGGTCAGGGTCAGGGTCAGGGTCAGGGTCAAAGTTAACAGTTTCAAAGAAATTCGAGTTCGAGGCGAGATTCTCATGATATTATATATATATATATATATAATATATATTATATATATATATATATAAATATTATATAAAGAAAATATTACATATATAATATATATATATTATTATATTATATATATATTGAACAATAAAAACAAATGAATGCAGAGAGTTCCACGGAAGAGAGGTGGATGGAAAGAAGGAGGCACCACAGAGAACAAGCCTGGGGTGCCCAATTTTCACACAAAATTCACAAGATAGCAGGGGATCCCTTGTGCTAATAAGAGCTACAACTCAACAACTCTACAATTCGACAAGACAACTCCCTCGAGCACCTGCCGTTGTAGCACCTACAGTAAAGAAATAGTGCACTAACTCACGTCGCAGAGATAGAGGGTCATTGAAGTTTGAAAGTATGGGAAAGTTTAACAGTCTTTTAGACTCAACCGTATACAAAAGAAGGATGGAACCGGAGACTCCAACTGTGGAAACAGTACTCCATTCAAGGGCAAGCGAGGCCCTTATATGAATATAATTGGAGTAACTGTTTGGAGAAAAAAAATTCACTCAACTTAAACAGAATCGCAGCCTCAGCAACCATTGTGATTTGAGAGGTTTCCAAGATAGTTTATTGTGTTTGTTCAGACCAAGAATGTTTATGTTCTCCACAAGTTATACGAGAAAGCCATCGAAGAAGATGGGAAAGTTGGGAAGTATTTTTGAGAGGGAGATGTAAAAAAGCTGAGTTTTAAAGGAGTTAAACTACACAAGGTTGAGGTGACCCCACCGGGATATCCCATCCAGATTGGCAAAAAATAGAATCGGAAAATTGAAGTAGCGAAGCAACCGTAGAAGCAACAAAAGAAGCAGATTTGATATGAGTGGAAGAATGGAGAGTTGAGTCATCGACATAAAAATAAGTAGAGTTAGATGTGCAGCTGAGAAGAACGTTAATGAAAAGTAGGAATAAAGTTGGAGATAAAACAGAACCTTGTATAACACCACAATTAGCAAGCAGTAAGGGATGAAGATGTCACTCCATCAAAAAGTGCCGATATGGAGCTCTCTGAGAGAAAACTAGACAAAAGTGAGCAAAGAGAAGGAAACCCAAGGAAAGGGATCTTAGAGAATTGCGACGCACACCATATCCGGTTAAAGATTTTCGACATGTCAAGCGCCACCCCACAAGACTCTCCATAGTCCATGAGGGCAGAAGACAATAAATTAGAGAGATTAGAAAGAATGTCACCAGTTGACCTCGAACGTCGAAAACCATACTGGTGATCTGAAAGGAGGGAATCAGATTCCAGATGATCCAGAGAGATAAGGAGAGTTTCAAAGATTTTAGACAAAATGCAAGTGAAAACTATTGAATGATAGCCAGAAGGAACAGAATGGCTACCCTTCTTCGGGATCGGCTAAGTAAAATGCAAGCTTCTATCACTGAGGAAAAGTGTTAGAATTAAGGCAGGAGATTAGAGTCGATCGAGGACAAATGCCAGCTCGGTAACACACTCTTTCAAAACACGAAGAGGAATGCCGCCCGGGCCACTAATCTTAATAATATTCATAGATCTCAGGTCTCATGCACTCGATCATGTGCAATCACAGGAGAAGCCATGGCGTACACCCGAGAGAAGAAGGAGTAGGAGGGAGGGTTGCCGGAATCGTTCAGGGTGGTATTAGATAAAAAAGAGGCCGAAGAAATTTGCCTTTTCAGAAAGAGTATAGCTACGGATTCGTCAGAGCGAATAAGAGAAGGACACAACATTCAGTATTCTCAACGATCTGGAATAGTTGATTAAATACCTACACACTCCAGATCGTGAGGGATTACTGGAATGTGTGTGTCTCTCTTATTCGCTCTGCGAATCCGTAGCTATAACTCTTTCTGAAAAGGCAAAATTTCTCGGGCCTCTTTTTAATCTAATTACCACCCTGAAACGATTCCGGCAACCCCTCCCTCGCTACTCCTTCTTCTCTCGGTTACATGCTTCATCCTGTGATTGGAATTGGCACATGGATCAGAGTGCATGAGACCTGAAGAAAGAAGGAGTAGTGAGGGAGGGTTCGGAATCGTTCAGGGTGTATTAGATAAAAAAAGGAGGCAGAAGAAAAATGTGCCTTTTCAGGAAAGAGAGTATAGTACGGATTCGTCAGAGGCGGAATAAGAGAAGCGACACAACATTCAGTATTCTCAACGATCTGGAATAGTTGATTAAATAAACCCTACACACATCCCAGATCGTCCTAACCAATTTTGAACTCTCTTGGGCCTATGCATTTTACTACTGATCTTTCCACCTAATATTTCACAAATTTCCCATCCTATCGGTAACTCAAACTTACAATCTTGTAGCCTCTTATAACCTTTAACCAGAGCCCCCACCTGCCATAAACACGTACTTTTTCTGGCACTTTAATCGGGGCTAAGTTGGGGGCAAATTGAGCGCTTATTTGCTTCCTACCCTTCCTGTGAATCCTGTTTGACTCGGAGGAATGCTTCGGTGGACTGCCTGAAAAAGTAGGGAGCCCGTATAATCTACGGAGGAATGAGCAGGTTAACACTTATCTTCCACTAAATCTTTTTCATTAATTCCGTGGTTTGATAGCACCTGCTCTCGTGTTCTTCAGAATAGAGAAAATGCTTATCGAAAATGGAAAATTCTTCTCCTCCTATCACTCTGATAATTTTCTCTCAACTCTGGAATCGTGTGCAGGATATTATTCGTGAAGGCTTAGAGTGTTATTTTTTTTTTTTTGCCGGTGATATTATTTGAAAATGGAGCTCCTTTTTTGGAATCTACCTCTGAATTAAAAAATTTATGATATCTTGCCAAAAATATCTCTACTAACTTCTGTAAATCTGTTAATCCTCCTCCTATTCGCTCTGACGATCTGCTAGCTAATAATCCTTTTGAAAAGGTTAATCTCTTCGAACGCCTCCTCTTTACATCCAATTCACCCTGGGGGAACGAATTTTCCGACAAACCCTTTCCTACCCTCCTCCTCTCAGGTATCCATGGCTTACGCCTTGTGATATAATACAACATGATCGTTCGTGACCATGAGATCCTGCAGATATTTGAATTAGATAATAAGGCTAGTGGCCCTGACGTCATTCCTTCTCCGTTCGTGTTAATGAGAGAGTTTGCTTTCGAGCTGGCGCCTGTCCTCGTTCATCTCTAATCTCTATGTCTTAATTCCAACACTTTACCTCAGTGTTGGAGCTTGCATATATTCAGTCGATTCAGAAGAAGGGTAGCCGCTCTGATCCTTCTAACTATCGTCCTATAGCTCTCGCTTGAATTCTGTCTAAAATCTTTGAAGCTATCCTCAACTCTCATTTTCTGGATTATCTGGCAATCTTCTTCATTCCCTCCTTTTTAAGACACCAAGTATGGCCCACTTTTTTGAAGGTTCGAGGTTAACTGATGACAATCTTTCCAATCCAACTGATTTATCGTCTTCTGTCCTTAGAGACTATGGGGAGTCATGCGTGGTGGCACTTGCATATCCAAAATCCTTTACTTGACCGGGCATGATATGCGTCCCTATTCTCTAAGCTCCCTTTCTTTCGGTTTCCTTCTTCTCTTTGCTCACTTTTGTCTAGTTTTCTCTCAAATATTTCTATATCGGCATTTATTGATGGAGTGACCTCTTCTTCCTCCTGTTAACTGTTGGTGGTTCTGCAAGGTTCTATTTTATCTCCAACTTATTCTTACTTTTCATCACGATCTTTCTTAGCTGCTCATCTAATTCTATTCATTCTTATACCGATGACTCAACTCCCCAATCTTCCACTCATTTCAAATCTAATCCCTCTTTCGCTTCTAGAGTGCTTATCTCTTCAGCTTTGCCGATTTTCTATTCTTGTGATCTGGAATGGCTACTTAGGTGGGGTCACCTCAACCTTGTGAAGCTCAACTCTTTAAACTCTATACTTCTTCACATCGCCCTTTCAAAAATACTTCCCAATTTTCCTATCTACTTCGACGTCTCTCCTGTCTCACCTGTGGACAACATAAACATTCTTGGTCTGAACATAAACAATAAACTTCATTGGAAACCTCAGAAAACAACGGTTTTTAAGGTGGCATTTAATAAACTGCTAGTTCTTTTCAGGTGCGGGGAATTTTTTCTTCCGGAGAGTTGCTCCAAATTATTTTAAGGGGTCTATCCGCCCTTGAATGGAAGTACTGCTCCCACATTTGGGGGACTCAGTTCCGCCCTTCTTTGGATAGAGTTAAATTTAAAGCTGAAAGATTAATAAACTGCCCCATACTTTCTAGCTCCCTTGACCCTCTATCTCTGCGAGATGACGTTGTTGATCTATCTCTTCACTATAGGTACCACAATGGCAAGTGCTCGAGGGTGTTGACCTTTTGTATTCCACCCCCATTGCCTCACCCTCGTAGTACAAGGGATGACCTTCTTTCTCACAATTCTGTGTAAATATTGGGAACTCCAGAGCTATGTTCGTTGCTGGGCCTTCTTCTTTCCAGCACCTCTCTTTTTTAACTCGAATACCTTCATCTGTTTTTCCTGATGCATTTAATCTCCCTCTCTTCAACTCTTCCGTTTGCGGGCACCTCAAAGATTTGTGATAAACTTAGAATTGGGTGGATTTTCCAATTTTTACTCTTTTTTATTATTATTCTGCCACCTTCTTGAAAAGTACTCTGCCCGGTTGATCGTGGTTATCTATCTATATATATATATATATATATATAGTATATATATATATAATATAATATATATATATATATATATATATATAATTATATATATATATATATATATTAATATATTAATATTATATATATAGTATATATATAGTATATAATATATATATATATTCTTTTATCTTTCCTCTTATGACCTGAGTTCGGAAGTGAGGTGGCAGCATATAGCGGGAAACATAATAGCCAAGTAGAAAATATGACGGAATTAAAAAGGAAAAGTCTCCAATACCCTCCCTCATTACCCCTAAGTAGCCCCGTCGTAGCCAAAATCCACCATAGGTGTGTATTTACAACACAGCAAATAGACCCGCCCACTATGGTATCAAGTCAATGTAGGGTTCAATTAATGGGCCAGGCCCACAACCATACATCCTCACAAAACACTCCCTTTCATTCTTATTAGGCACATTCCTTCTTACCCCTTCCAAACTCACATTCCTTTACTGACTCAATCCACTTTTTCTTCGGTCTCACAACAGGCCGATTCTCAGCACACACACACATACCACTATACATCTGCGTTGTGGTGCCTCATTCTTTCCAACTAGCTCTCTTCTGTGGAACTCTCTGCTTTCATCTGCTTTCCTTCTGTATTTAATCTCCCTCTATTTAAATCTTTGTCCGAGTTTACGTTAGGCTTGGGAGGGGGTGAGTTTCCAAATAATAAGGGCTCAACTCGTGAGTGGCAATCACATGAAAAAAAAACCGAATATCATCCATTAATAACATATGACCAAACCATCTTAATATTCTCACATTTATTCTCTCATTCAAGCCCGTTCTTCACACCAGACAACTTCTTAACACGTTCATTCCTCATTTTATCATTTCTTCTCACAATTAACACGCCCCTGAGATTATTCATCAGAACAGACTACACCTTAGATCTATAGGGGCCCTTTTAAAAGTGATTTTTATTATATTTTTGTTCCTATGTAGGCCCTCTATATGTGTTGGCTGATTGATTTAAAAAGTCATAAAACAAATAATGATTTATTCAAAAATATATAAATAACAACAGTGTCTCCTATATTGAGATTCTCTCTTTTTTTTCTTCATAAGTTCATGAAGCAGTCATGGCCTTTCTTATGTTACCGGCCTTGCCAACCTTATTCTTTTTGAAATCTTTTTGTAAATTTGAGGAGAGTCGCATTTCTCTATTGCTGATTATCCTGAAGTATACCTCATCTTGCTCGAAAGCTTTGGCTTCTTGTAATTCGGTTTTCTGTCTTCTTTGGGAGCAAGCAAGTGAGTAGTGAGTCCAAGTGATAATGAGGAGAGAGCGGGAGAGAATGCTCAACAAGGCAGAGGGGGAGTCTTTTACACAATTTGTTTCGCACTTATGCCAAAATTTTGCTTACCCAAATCTTGGCACAAGTACGAACATAAATATAAATTTTTTCTTTTTAACTTTTACAAACAGCAAGTTATAATTGAGGGGTTGGCTGTATTACTTTCCCACTCTTCTAAACACGCGAGTTTGGTTACAGACCTATTCATAAATTATTATAATATAAAGAAATCCCAAATGCATACATATTTGGATTACATTCGAAAAGCCCTACAAGCATATCAACATTTAATACTTAAAAATAATAAAAAAAATATATAATAACAAAGGAACATTCAAATATAAGCATATCTGGATTATGTCCGATAGACATAAGCACACATACAAACATTCTAATTTAAGAGATTACAAAATCCAAAATGATAAATATATAAATTCAAAATATTATTGCATAAAATTGAAAGGTACATTCAATATAAGCATATATTTGATTATATCCCGTTAGATATATAAGCAAAAACATCCAACATATTGAATGCAAAGAAAATACAAAGTATATGAAATATTATATCGTTTTCGCACCCAAGATTCTGTTGGAAATGTCACTTGACGATCAGTCGTGGAATTTTTGACAATTGATAAGAAGATAAAAGCCATTACGTGAATATCTTGTATCCATATAGGCCGGCCAAACATTCGCGCGTCTTTATTTCGAAGAGAAGCTCTGAAACTTGTGTGAGACAAACTTTTTGGGAGATTCTTGAATAACGAACTTGGTGTACACTCTGTCTGGTTTGGTTATAGGATTTTAATGTTCTTACAATCACCCACATGAGCGGCACTCACCTGGATTTTTTTTGAAACGAGGATGAAGTACAGTGACGACCAGGGGGATTAAGAAATGGAAGGATACCAGTGCGTTTTGCGTGCAAATTTATATTTGTAAATAAGTTGGGGATGGTACCTGAATTATTATTTTTAAAATTCGAAAAGGAGCCTTGAAGTTCCGTAGTGGAATCAAAATGAGTTCAGACCACAATCCAACAATTAATTAGAGAATGATGAAAGAAGTCTCGTTATATCAATAATGCTCGTTTTGTGGTTCACTCTTTAGTCATCTTTCTTGGAGTTTTCTTCTGATTATTTGGAATGTTTTTGGTATTGTTTTGTTGTTTTTCTCTTTTTCTTTATTTTTTTAGTTGTTTTCTGTTTGAGGACGAACTTTTCTTGTTGAGGATGAAGGAGTTAGTAAAAGAGAAGAGTGTAAGTATCCAATAATTTCTTGTTTTTGATGTTGTACATCGTTCGTCAATTAAGTATTACTGGTGAAATGCTGAATGGGTTAATCCAGAACGGGTGCTGGGTGTTTTTTTACTTCAGTTCAGTTACATTACCAATATATAGGAGCCCGTTAAAATAAATTCTTTTATATGTTTTTGGTTCTTGGTATATAGGCCTCTATATGGAGTTCGGTGTGTATGATTTAAAAGTCATTAAGACAATTGATTATTACAAAAAAGAATAAATACAATAACAGTCTCTCTTTTTTCTTTCGTAAGTTCACATGGAGCAGTCACTGACATTCTCCTATGTTGCTAACCGCGTCTTGCCAACTTGATTCTTTCTTGAAAATCTTCGTAAAATTGAGGAGAGTTCGTTCGTGCTTGTTGCGGAACTTTATCCCTGAGTATTTACCTCCTTCCCTGAAAGTTTGGTTTCTTGTAATTCGGTTTCTGATTTCTTGGGAGGCAAGCACAAAGTGAGTAGTGAGTTCGAGTGATAATTGAGAAGAGGAGAACGGGAGAGATGCTCCAACAAGGGCAGAGGGGGAAACTTTTTATCGCAATTTGTTTCGCAGCTTATTGTCAAAAATTTTGCATTACGCAAATCTTTGGCAAAAGTTGAAGTAACGGAACATAAATATATATTTTTTTACTTTTACAAACATATAATTGAGGGTGCTATAGATCTATATATACCTCCTATTACACAATTTAGGAGTTTCATAAACGTTAGATAAGAAAACTCGTCTTATTGTAAACCTTTCAAAATCGGCAATCTTTAAAAAACACATGGAAAACACAAAATACGCAACACTCTCACTATAAATAAAATAACCTCCCGAAGCTTTGTAAGGTTGTTAAATTTTAATTTTATTTTTTAATTATTTTCCACAATGACGGGCGATAATAGAAGACTCCGCTGGGTCTTTCCCAAACTCCCCAACCCCACAAACACTTGCGGCAATCACATCCATTCCCAAGAATGAGCTTTTACTCACATGGCGCATTCAAAGCATCTGGAATGGGCTAAGTTTCTCACGGGGGCTGGAGGATGTAAAAGAAAACATCGAACTAAAACACTGCACGAATGATAGAGAAAAAATCATACAAGCAAGAAGTCTGATCCATTTAACCGATGGAGAATTCAGATGGCTCCTTAGCTCTAATCCAAACTTCCTTCGCATGGACAAATTTGAAGACTTCATTGATACTCTCCGCTCCCTAGTCCTCCCAGAAGATTCTTTAAATCACTTCGACGCACTCGAACGCATTCTGCAATTCAAATGGAATGCCCAAGAAACACTCTCTGCAGGTGCTCTGTCCTTACAAAAATTAGTCAAAGAATTTTTCGAAAAAGTGAATGAAAAACACTCTACTCTCACCTTCCCAGACAAATTTATAAATGCAATAGCAATCGCATTTCTTTATACACAAATACCAAGCCATTTGCAAGAATACAAAAGACAAGTTATAAAAGAGTACGATAAATGCAAAGTTCCATATGATATTATTATATATGTATATATTTTAATACAACTCTATTCATCTAGAAAATCAATTATTTTCTAAAAATTCTTTCAATAAAATAAATTTTATTTTTAATGGAATTAATAAAGTATTTCCTTTTTATAATTTAAAATTATTTAAATTATATTGAAATTATATTTATTTTCATCCTAAGTTTTAAGACTTTCAGTGTTTTTGACTTACATTTCTAATTTTAGCTAACCCCGGCCCCGGCTCCGGCCCCGGCCCCGGCAAAATTCCCGCCCCGATCGGTCCCTAACCATGGTCGGCTTCTACCAATATTTGGCGATATCACAAAGCCACACAGATCGATATGTCAACCCAAAGCTCCTTAGAAAAGACAATAGTTTTTTGATGGGTATAAAAAACAAAATTTAAAAGATTTTTAGCACCAATTTGCGCTTGTAAGTCGTCCGTTGTAGTAAGTAGTCTTTATTAAAAATTCGCCTGCGATCATCAAGAAAAACAAATATCTTTCTAAACTCTACAAACAAACAAAGCTTTATCAATTATACTACGGGAATTTATTTTCAAGGAAGAGGTTCATTCCGTCATGCATGCAAGAAGGTGACTTGCAGACACACCTAATCGTGAAAGAATTAAATGATAGCCCCAGTACAAAAACATTGTCACTTAGTAAGCTGATTGAAACTGATTCTAATTCATAGTACAATATACATTCTTCAAAAATTTTTTTAATGCAGTTCTACCACAAAAATCGGATTATTAAAAAAGTTCGTGGCATTTCAAGCCATGCAAGAAAATCTATTAGAGAAGAGGCTTTGCAAAACTTACTTTTTATTTTGTTCACGCATTAACAGGGTGTGACACCATCAGTCCGTTATTTGGCAAAAGCAAATCTTCAGCTTTCAAAGAATATCATGAAATCCAAAATCTTATGCGAATGGGTTTCCATTTGATCATCTAAAGATGCCTACTAAGGAGATTTGGTTCGAAATTGGCTGTAAGTTATTGTGTCACAATACGGAGGTACATCGGACAAAGCACATAAACATGTGCCTTCTGGCTTTATGAACTATAATAGGGAAAAATAGCTTGACTAAAAAGAATATATAGCTCGTTTGCTTATCAACACCAAAATTGCAGCAAAATACCCATCTACTGCAAGTGCATTTGCAGTTGTTTTACTTTTGGAAAAATCTAATTTTGCCAAAACCTGATCCTACACTTATGGGGTCGTTAGCAGTTTGGGTGATGGAGAATTTCAAGCCGTATTAACAAGATTTTAGCCCCAGCACCAGACAACCTCTTAATAATGATTAATTTTGAGCCTAGCCAAACAATGCAGTTGAAGAACCATTTAATACCATGAAATGTACATGTCGCCGATATGGACTTCCATGTTCAGTAGTTTGTAAAAACTGTTGTGGAAAGGACTGTACAAACACAGGAGACAGTTTTGATTTAGATGAAGATGAAGATGAGATTTGATTTTCATGAAATAAATATGATTTCATATTATAAAAACCCGCTTAGATTAATAAAAAGATGTATTTCAACACTAATAAAGCTTTCAGTTTCTCGACCACCATTTTGTTATTTCCTTTTATTTTTAAAACCAATATCATATTCTTTTTCAGCATGAAATTTCCTGTAATTTGATACCAAATTTGCTTTTTTATGATTGTTTTAAAATTTTTCATGTTTTTTCAAGATGGCGGCCAATAAAACGCATTTTGCGCGACAGTATGGATGTATATTTTTATTATGTTGATTAGGAGCGTGTTACATACCATTTACAACAAGAATAATTTTTGTTGCAATTAGTTCCACCTCAATGTGTTTTTTCACTTATTTCTACTACACTATTAGTGAAAAAAGAGAAACACTAAATTACTACTAGTACTACTACTACTACTACTACTACTACTACTACTACTACTACTACTACTACTACTACTACTACTACTAATAATAATAATAATAATAATAATAATAATAATAATGGAATACAATAATATAATGATGATTAATAATAATAATAATAATAATAATAATAATAATAATAATAATAATAATAATAATAATAATAATAATAATAATAATAATAATAATAATAATAATAATAATAATAATAATAATAATAATAATAATAATAATAATAATAATAAATATTAATAATAATAAAATATAATGAAAATAATAGTAATAATAATAATAATAATAATTAATAATAATTATAATTTATTAATATTAAATTAATATATAATAATAATAATAATAAATTAATAAGAATAATAATAGAATAAAATAATAATAATATATATAAATAAAAAGTTAATAAGATAATAATAATAATTTAATTAATAATAATGTAAAGGTTAAGGTAGAAAGTTTTAAAATAATATGGTAATAATAATAATTATAAATAATATAAATAACAATTTAAAATAATATTTATTTACTGAATAGACACTGTTGCTATAACCGATAAAAAGAAAATTAATTAATTTAGTGATGGCAAAATAATAATTTTTATCAGTGGAAAGGCGGAAAAATCTCTTTTCCAAAAGTTAATCAATAGATGAATAAGAGAGAAGAGGCGATAAGTAAATAAAAATGCAACTTCACCAAAGAAACATATACACATTAAAGTAGTGGAGCAACCTTTAAAACAAATAAAAGGCTTTTTCCTTTTGAGTTGAGCGTGACTAGGTTCTGACCTCACTTACTAAAGAAGCCTCTCCTCTGGCCGGCCTGGAGTTTGATTTATGGCGGAGCGCCTTTTCTCACTCGCGTCTGTCTCTAAGCGTCTTTTCTAAATCATTATTTAAAGGAAAATTATACCAACAATACCTTGGACTCTTTTCGTTGCCTCATTCTTGACTTAAATATATTGGGAGTTTGGTTCTGCAGCGCCAAAAGCAAACGTGGTCGGGGAGAGTTTGTGAGGGGACGGGAGAGAGGGCGGGAATGGCTGCAACTTCGGCAGTGTTTTTACATTTAATATTTTAGCTTTACTTTTTATCAACACGAAATAAATAAATTTCTAAAATTGATATACTCGCATGTAAATATTATATATATATATATATATAGTATATATATACTATTATAGTATATATATATTAATATTATATATATATATATAACTATATATATATATATAATGATATTATATAAATATATATATATATAT
>JABUQX010101523.1:32500-37639 GCA_015478945.1 Trachelipus rathkii
GTTCCCGGCCGCCGCGTGCGCCGGGCAGGCGCAATATTCCTGCGGGAATGAAAAAAAATATAGTTACTATAAGTCATTCATTTTTATTCATACTTAAACATTTCAAAGAATTTCTTCTCATATTTACTATGAGTCATTCATTTTTTATTTCATACTTAAACTTTTTATTAAAAACATTTTCGCCAAACCTAAAACTGTAACTCATTACGACCTATTATTTCACATATATTTTTTAACATTATTTTTTACTTAATACTTTTTAATTTATAAATTTTTAAAATTGTATATGTAGAAGAAAAAAAAAAAAAAAAAAAAAAAAAAAAAAAAAAAATCCAGTAAAACTACTTTTTAATCATTTTATTACACAATTGTACGAAATTTATAAACAACAGTAAATTACATACCTTAAAGGCAGTAATCAGTAAATTTCAATAGAGGTGTGACCTAACACCAAGGGGTATTAGTATGCTTTTGTTTTACTTTTTTACTGCTTTAACTCATGTTACTGCTTTAACCATGTTTACTGCTTTAAACTCATATATTTACTTTAACTTCATATATTTATTAACATTCACATACCTAAAGCAGAAGATCATAAATCAATTAGAGGTTGTGAATTAGCAACATAGGGCTTTAGTATGCTTTTTTACTGCTTTACTGCTTTAATCAGTTTTACTGCTTTAACTCATTATGTTTTACTGCTTTAACTCATATATTTATTAACATTACCTACCTTAAAGCAGTAAATCAGTAAATCAATAGAGGGTGTGACCCTAACACCAAGGGGATTAGTATGCTTTTGTTTTACTGTTTTCCTGCTTACTTTCTTGTTTACTGCTTTAACTTTCTGCTTACTGCTTTAATTTCTGCTTTACTGTTTTAACTTTCTGCTTTACTGTTTTAACTCATAATTTATTAACATTATGTTTTTTATTTGTTTTATTACTTTTTTATTTTTTATTATTATTTTTATTATTTTTATTATTTTATTTTTATTATTTTTATTATTTTTTTTTTTATTTTTATTATTATACTTAGTGTTATTTACTTCATGCCTATTGTTATTATTATTTAGAACACACATTCACTATGACACTTATACACACATTCACTATGACACTTATACACACATTCACTATGCCACTTACATTTACCCATAGACACTTAACATTTTCACTTATACACACGCGGTACACACACACACACACACACACACACCACACACAACACACACACTTACACTTATACACAAATTCACTTTGACACTTATACACACATTCAACTATGACACTTACATTTACCATAGACCACTTACATTACACTTATACACACACACACACACACGCACACACACACACACACTCACACACAGATTTACTTACACACGCAGATTTACTTACACTCACACACAGATTTACTTACACGCAGAATTACTTACACATATAACGTATAATTTATTAAAACATTTTATGTTTTAATTAAACACGTAAATTTATATTTCATTCAATATAACTAAAAATTATTTCAAAGTTTCTTTAAAACTTCGTATTAATAAATCAATCATTTATCTTTGAACAAAGGAAATATTTATTAACTGTTAATACTTTTTGTTTATAAATTTTATAACTTATCAAGTTTAAAATAACTTTTACTAAAAAAAATTTTTATGAAATTTTATTAAAAAACATATATTTTACGTACCTTAAAGCAATAAATCATTAAATCAAACCAGCACCCTCTACACCAAGCTATGCCGCGTTATGTTCTATTGACTTATTGCTTTACATTTTATTTATTTTAAAAATCTTTTTTAAGTTTCTTATTTAAAAATAACAATTATTCACTTACATTATTATTATTCGCTCGATGTTTAACTAAAAATATTTCAAAGTTTTTTAAATAATTCGGATTTTCTTATTATTATTATTATTATTATCTATGTACATTGGCAATCCATCACGAGAAAAACACAACAACCCGCACTCCCGTACAGATACGAAACTGACCTCTCTCTCTGTAAAATGTGTTGAAAAAACTACTTCAGGCCTGAAATTAGGATAATCCTTTTTGTATCCCGTGGGCGATTTAGACCTAATTCCAGGTCAAAAAATATTATTCCAAACTGACCTTTTTCTGAAAAATGTGGTGCAATAACTAGGTTAGGCCTAATTTAGGCCTAAATTGAGGATAAGCCTTTTTGTATTCCCAGGCTTATTTAAGCCTAATACCAGGTCAAAAGGTATTGTCCAGTATAGACAAGAATCGAGATTCAATGTTATTATTATCTTTATAAATATATTTCAAACTGAAACATGACTGGATCGGTAAGATCCTTTAATCAGGTAAGAAGAAATGTTTACCTTTCTTGTGGGTGGACGGAGTAATCCTTATCTCTCTATATGACCTCGTATGTGATTCGTCGAGAATTATTTTATCGCTTTTGGTTTTAAGATATGAAAAACATGTTTTTCATATCCTGAACCTGGGGCTCGTTATACATTCAACTCTTAACATACTTGTAAATATTTATTTAAGAAAGTAAAAAATAAGGAAAAAACTTTACTATATAATTAGAAATTTAATAATCATTAACTTACAATGAATTTAATATATTATTATATATATATTATATATATATATATATATATATATATATATATATATATATATATATATATATATATATAACTATATAATAATATATTAATTATATATATATATATTATAATATATAATATATAACAAGAGTGTTAAATATATTTGCACAATGATTTTATATAAGGTTCACATAACATATAAACAGGAAATTTAATATTATAACACTTCCCCAGCGTACTTTAGAACTTAACGTGGAGTGATTCGTTTATCATTTAGAGTCTGTAATTCCCTAGCTTACTTGCCAATCATTTATATCATTATCGATGATATGAGTTTCGTTGTCTCAGTTTAAATACTTCAGTTAACACTACGTAAAAAAAGTCCCGCTCAGAGTATCATAGTATATTTACATTTGGGGTCACCTGCATAAAATACTTTCTTGCATTGTTTTTTCTAAGTAGATAAATGAATTTCTGTACGTCATAGAACTTAGGAAGCGGTCGATGATAACCGTAGGATTCATCGACAGGGTTTTCTAATGCGTTAGTATTCTTGGGTTAACATTGTGAATAAATTTACGGTTTACGTAATTTAGATAACACATATGTCTGCCTTTCAGCTGTATTAACATGCGCTTACGTACCTTCCTAAACCATTATTTTTTTTTTATTTCATCTTTTTTTGCGGTCATCTGTCTTGATGATCTCCACGGACTCACATGTATTATCGGCTTGTCTATAATTTGAAAAATGCAACTGTTTCATTAATTTCTCTCCCATAATCTAATTTCCAATGATTGTTTTGATGTTTATAAAATGATCGAGTAAGATGCTTATCGCTGGTTTCTCGCACATGCTAAAACTGTTTCGGTCCAGTTTAAGTGAGCTGGTTTAAAGTATTTCTCGTAAAGCCACTCTTCAGTGTGATTACATACACAAAGTAATTCATCTGGACTCACGAAAATACGCTTCGGTATTAAACAGGTGATGGGTAGCACCACGTAAAAAATTCAAACTCATTGGGTCTTCTCTTATATAAGAATGAAACCCTACTTCCTGGGATCTTGATTCCCATTGGATAATGTCTTGTATTGAGGTATACATGTTAAAGGTGAATCATAATATACACTTAGTGAAAATAGAACACTTTTATTACAAACCAGAGGAGAACTTGTGCACCGCTTAACGAGCCAAAAAACGAGTATGTTTATTAATAGAGTTGGATCTAAAACACCGCATCCTCCAATATAATTTATTCATGCAATCACAGATTAAGGTCAGGATTATTGAAAAAACATGTTTTACATTACGTAAAACCAAAAAAGCGATAAAATAATTCTCGGACCATCACATACGAGTCATAAGAGATAAGTTACTTCCGGCCACTCACATAGGAAAGGTAAACTTCCTTCTTACCTGATTATAATCTTACCGATCCACATGTCCAGTTTTGAATATATTTAATAAATAATAATAACATGATTCTCGATTACTTGTCTATACTGGAATTACCTTTTGAACTGGTATTAGGCTTAAATTCAGCCTGGGATACAAAAGGCTTATCTAAATTTAAGACTAAATTTAGGCCTAACGTAGTTATGCACCACATTTTACAGAAAAAAGGTCAGTTTGAAAAATATTTTGACCTGGAATTAGGTCTAAATCGCCCCGGGAACAAAAAGGATTATCCTAATTTTAGGCCTGAAGTAGTTCTTTCAACACATTTTACAGAGGAAGAGAGTCAGTTTCGATCTGTAAGGAGTGAAGTGCGGGTTTTGTGTTTCTCGTGATGGATGCCAATGTTACATAGATAATAAATAATAATAAAATTAAAGAAAAAATTGAAATTATTTAAAAAACTTTGAATATTTTTAGTTAACATCGAGCGAATAATAAAATGTAAGTGAATAATTGTTTTTTTTAAAGAAGAATTAAAAGATTTTAATAAAATACATGTTGTAAAGCAATAAGTCAATAGAACATAACGCGGCATAGCTTGGTGTAGAGGGGTGCTAGGGCTGACCTTACTGATTTATTGCTTTAAGGTACGTAAAATATATGTTTTTAATCAAATTTCATAAAATTTTAGTAAAAGTTATTTTAAAACCTGATAGTTATAAAATTTATAAACAAAAAGTATCTAAACAGTTAATAATAATTTCTTTGCTCAAAGATAATGAGTGATTTATTATAGAAGTTTTAAGAAACTTTGAAATAATATTATATTTTTGAATGAGTAATATAAATACGTGTTTAATTATAACATAAAATGTTTTAATAAATTATACGTTATATGTGTAAGTAAATCTGGTGTGTAAGTAAATCTGGTGGTGATGTAAGTAAATCTGCGGTGTAATATAATCTGTGTATGTGTGGTGGTGTGGGGATGAATTGTGTGTGTCTGTGTGTGTGTGCGTGGCGTTGATGTAGTGATGTGTGGATAAGTGTTAAATGTAAGTTGTCAATGGATATGAAGTGTCATAGTCGGAATGTGTGTATAAGTTCCTAATAGTGAAAATGAGGTGTTGTAATAGTGTAGTGT
>JABUQX010101524.1:0-5000 GCA_015478945.1 Trachelipus rathkii
AAATCTTCTTAATACTTCCTGCTTGCTCCAAGATTAATCTCTCTCGTAAAGCATTTTAAAACATGTTTTGTTTTCACCTAAAGCCCCATTAATTCTATGGTAATTCTCAATTATTACATTGTAACATGACATTTGGCAAGATAATGTGGATGTTAAAAATCATATGATACATTCATTCAGATTTTTATTCGCTCCTACCTACTTTAATATTCATTATCATCTATAAATGCGTAGGAATTTTGCCAAAATATGCCTTTTTGGCAAGCTTCTTTCTTTTTATTTTGTAATTTCGTATATCATCGAATTCTTTATTTGTACATATTTGTAAATAGCCTTTTCTGCATCTTTTAATTCTGTGATTGGTCATAGCAACCTTTATTCCAGGGCTTTTTTATGCATATTTTCTTTAACTCTTAAAATCCATGCTACTTTTGTTTTTAATTTCATCCAATCTGAGACAGAATGTATGAGCTTGTCTGTTGAGCTTTCTTGTAGTTGTATGGCCATCACTGGTTTACTTTTTATAATTTCATCATTTTCATCATCTAATTTATTTTCTTTATTTTGCTCAGGCCATTGAGCTTTGTCTTTGGACAAAAATTCTGGACCAGTGTGCTCCATAGTTTATTGTTCAAAAACTCATTAACAGATATCCCTTTACTTGCTATATCTGCTATATTTAGCTTACCTGGTACATAATTCCATTGGCTTATATCCGTTTGTGATCTGATATAGTTAACTCTATTGTGTACAAATCTTTTAAACCTTTTTGATTCATTTTTGATATATTGTAAAACAATTTCACTATCTATCCAGAAATACTCTTGGCTTATTTTCATATCTAATTCATCTTTAAAAATTTGGTGTATGTTAGCTGCTAATTTTGCTGCACTTAATTAATTCTTGGTATAGTTAACAATCAAATTTTTATTTAAATGGTATCAATCTTGTTTAGATAAACACCAATGAACAATATAATTTTCATTATTCTCTCTGCCAATGAACCTTAAATATATGCTACTGCAGCATATGCTAATCTGTGAACCATCTGAAAAATAATGTAATTAGTTCTACCCTTTTATACTTTAGACAATTTGGATTGTATGGCCTAGGAACTTGAAAATCATTTTAGCTTATTAACATCACTTTGCTTTTTTTATGTAACTTTTTTTTATATCTGATGGAATTTCATCATCCCCAAATTAACCTTTTTATTGGCATAAATTTTGAAATATCTTTTTAGCTACTAGTATTACTGGGCAAATAAATCCCAGTGGATCATATATGGAAACAAATGCAACTGACGTATACTTCTTTGTCATTTCTTTTTATTTTGGTATATCAAACTCTATGCCTTTCCATAAATCTATTTCTGGGTCCCCACTTAAGCCTAATACTTTTTGTGAGGTAATTTGATTCTAAGGATCAGTTTATTCTTTTAAAATCTTTAACTTACAGTTATTGTTTTATGCAATATTTTTCTAAAATTTCTTTGAATTACTAGCTACTTGATGCAGATTAAAACCACTAATTTTTAAAATTTCTTTAACCTTTATAAACTGCTACAGCCTCATTTTCAGTTTTCACAGTCTATGATGAAAGATTTTCTTAGAAGGTTATAAGTATTGTATCTTTGGCTAAATTACTGAATTTTTCTGCTTCAATTACATGTGTAGTTTGCTTCAAGACATAATTTGCAATTGAAGGTGAGCTCACACTTCCAAATATATGAACTTTAACTCTATATTCTTCTGGAGTTTTATTTAAATTACCATCAGGAAACCATTGGAAGCGCTGATAATCTTTATCTTTGTCAAGTACCTGTATTTGATAAAACATCTTCTCTATGTCGCTATGAAAGCATAATTTCCTCTCTTTTCTGAACTTAAAAGGATGCTTGTAGAATGAAATATAATCTGGACCTGTTGAGTAAACTATTATTTCTAAAGAAAATACCATTGTATGTAAAGCTGCATTACATACTACTCTCATTTTTTTTCTTTTGTTTGATGAATTACGCTATGGTTGTGTTAGATAGAATCTTTCATTGTTTAATAATTCATGTTTTACAATCGAGACTGATTGTTCAAATTTTACATGAAGCATTTTATTTATAATAGTGTACAAAATATTCTTTTATCCTTGCAAAAATTTATTTTTTTTAAGAGTACATCTTGCTAATGCTTGATTTTTGTTATTAGGAAATGCTGATTTTTCTTTTTAAATGGTAAAACCAACTTGAAATTTACCGTAATTTGTTCTTTGTTAAATGTATTTTCAACCTTTAATTTTTCCACTTTATATCTTCTACACTGTCACAGACTTGTTCAGGATTCTTTTCAACACCGAAACTCTCTTAAGCAATATTTTTCAAGCAAATTATCTATCTTCTTCTTGTATTTGTGTTTTATGACATCTTAAACTCATGAATGCTGGTATACCATCTGGTGTCGAACCTTGTAATGCCCATCCAAATGAATACTTAACTGCAAAAGGATAGTTGTAATGACCTTCTACTACTTCAATTGGTTTTAACAAAGCACTATGTAACATTACTATTAATAATTCAATTTTTTTTATTCTAATAAATTAAAATTATATACTTGTCGTTCAAATCCTTTATATTCTTTCCTACATCTGGTGTTTTAAAAGGCCAATTTTCTTTGCAGTATATATTATTTATGGTTTCAGATTTCTTCATCTCAAATCATAAATTTCTAAGTTGTTTAAAATGTATGTTTTTATTTATTCTTGTCCATACATTGTATGTTTGTTATCTATGTCTTTATGCGGGTTTTCATATATGACATAGATAATTCTGCGGCTATATCTAAATCCTAAAACATGCTGAGGAATATGTATCTAAACCCATGTATGTCATAATCACTTTATCTTTACCTTTAAGCTTTATTTTAACTGGGACGGCAGGATAAAATAGCTTTTTATTACTTACTTTTGTCTGAAAGGTTTTTGCTTTTCATTACTTCCTGATTCTTTTGGCTCTACTTTGTTATCTTTATCTTCTAATTTCACAGTGAGTGCTGCTGGTGAGGGGTTTGAGCCATCTTGCTTCTACGTTATGAAACTGGTACTATCTTTTTCTCTATGCAGAATGTTAAATGTTGTTTATTACATTTTTCACATTTTTCTGGTCTTTTACAGTTTTATTACTAATAATGTTTTAGTCGTGGAACATTTAAAGCAAATTTATTGTCTTAATGAACCTTTTGTTTTTCATCTTGGCTTTTGTTTTTCTAGAATGTTTGCATTTAATTTATACTATGATTGTCTTTTTTTACAAAAATTGCAAAACTGTGATTCATTTTATTCATAATTACTACTATTACTATTATTATTATTCCTTAAATGTAATTATTATTGTCCATTTTTTTTAATTACTTTATTATTATTTATTTTATTATCATTTTTATTGTTATTTCTAATGGTCATTATTATTTTCTTTGTCATAAAGTGACCTACCTTGTAATCTATTTGTTTGCTTTGGTTTTGTACCAATGCCAAGTTCTCCATAAATGGTGTATTCATGACCCTTGCTTCTTTTTCAACAAAACTTTGTTAAAATGTATTAATTTAATTTACCTTTTATTTTCTTCATACATACTATCAACTTTATATCTCCACTTATCACGTTGTTTGTAGGGAAGTTTTTTAACTATTCTATAAACAGCACCAGTAGAATTCAATTCATTCAATGGAGTAATATTTCTCATTGCATTATTAAATAGCATCTAAAAACAAAGAAAAATCTGCCATAGCTTCACCATCCTCATTCTTAATTTCATTCCAGTCTTCTAGCTTTTTTAGATATGTATTAGCAATAACTTGTTCATTTCCATACTGTTTCTCTAGTTTTTCTACTGCCTTTTTATAACTTATTTCTTCATCTAAATGCATACAACTTCTTACTATGTTCTCTGCTTTACCTTCTGTATACTTGATTAAATAGGAAAGCTTGTTCATTTCATTTTCACATTTTCCTTCTATATTAGTTTTAAAAACTAGCATAAAATCTTTAAATTTGGTTGAATCCTTTCCAGAAAATATTTCTGGTTCACATATAGGAAGAGGATTATTAATACTCACTTCTAACTTTTGTTTTAAAATTTCTACTAGTTTAGACTCCTGATTATTATTTTCACCTATACTATTTATTTTAGTTTCTGAAAAATTTACATTTTTATTTTCATTTTTTACAGAAGTATCACTAATACTGAAAATTGGACTTTCTAATTTTTGTTCAATTTTTATTAAACTTTGCTCTAAATTTTTTATATGACTACTATGTTGGTATAAATCTAAATTTTCTTGTTCCCTTTTCTTTGCCAAGTATTGTTCATGTTCTTGTAATTTTATTTTACCTTTTTCAATTTCGAGCAACAATGATTGTGCTATTGAATTTTTTGAACTAGATATACTTACTTTACTAGATATATTACTAGCACTATCTTGTGGTATAAAATTAAATATAATTTACTCATATATTTTGAAAATGTCAGTTTATTATAACATGGCTTTAGTTTTTAATGTTAACAACTGCTGTATTTTAATCTGCCTCTAACAGATTTCTGGCTATTATTCACCTTACAAGTATTTTTGAGAGATTCGACCTTTGCGTCTAATGTTAATTCATCAGTTTTAATTTCGAGACTTAAATCTAAGTTATTTAAGAGAGCATGCCATAATTTGCCTTTAATACTGTTAATTTTATAGGTAACAGATGCTAATTTTCCTGAAGGAACCTTAAAACCTCCTTCAGTTGTTTCAGATTCATCTATTTTGTCGATATCTTCTATTTGTTCGATATCGCTCATTATTTTTTTTATTAAAACTATTAATGAAAAACCATTAAAACTCTTAAAAACTAAATATTTATCGAACTCATTCACTCATTTTATTTTATATAAAATTTTATATAAATTTTATATAAAATTTTATATAAATTTTATTTTATAAAAAAAAATTAAAGGAAGGATGTTACT
>JABUQX010101524.1:10000-27000 GCA_015478945.1 Trachelipus rathkii
TAGTTTTAGCAGAACATAAAAATGAATGTCTCAACACTTTTTTATACATAGTGAAGACGTTCCAACCGAAATGTTTCCTTAATTTCCATGCCACACCCAAGCTGTGGAACGATACGTCAAAATGGTTACAGAGGCATCTACTTCTGTAACTGACTCAGAAGCTAGAGATGGGTTCATTCGCATGAAAATTAAATCGCGAAGCATCATGCCTGCATTTGAAACAAAAAAACATTATGAAGTTGTTTAATGAACGATTGACCATTCAGGTATCCTAATTATGTCTAATTGTCCATATGGAAGGGAGGTTGGGTTAAGCAGGTGGAGCTCGTTGAGCAGCCACCTCCTCGCTATGAGTTCTGGAATGATTTGAACAAAATCATGCTAAGAGCTGCTCTTAAAATGAATTATAATTATTATAGCAGTATGAATAAAAACAAGTCATTTTAGCATAAATGAGGCAATTTTCCAAGTTTAGGCGGGAGGTGGGGTAAGATTTAGTTCAAACACAAACACCACGAAACTTTAAAGGAATGTTACATGGCATAAAAGGCAACTTGTAATTCACATTACGTTATCGAATTCAGAATAAAATACTTTTACCATATTTTTCACTCCATCCTACTATATATATATAGTATATACGATTATATTTATATATATATATTATATATATATATATTATATATTATAATATTATATCATATATAGTACTATTTACTATATAAATTTTTCACTCCATCCTATTATATATATATATATATATATATATATATATATAAGTAGTATTGTTCCTAGTTGAGCGCCCACTTCAGCTCCCGACGCTCTGAGAGTCCTTATCAGTCGGCACGTTTGATAATGATAACAGCTGCGTGTTTACTGATAACGGAGCGTTTGTTATCTTATCTATAAATGTTTATTTATTTTTATTTATTTAAATAAAAATAATTTATTTATAAATAATGAATAAATAATAAATAAAAAATTAAAAAAATTTATATATATAATATTGATAAATATATATATATATATATTATATATATATATATATAATATATATTATATATATATATATTTTTTAAAAATATATATATATATATATATATACTATATTATCACAGTATATGTGGACCCCGCACCTCACTGCACCATCCCCTATGTGACTACTCCTACTACAGGTTAGCTATCGTATCAGTAAAATTTCGCAGCGTTGCTCTAGGTGTGAACGTTAACCTACGTCATACGACGAAGGTTACGTCCCTGTGCGCACCCTGGGGATATACCCCACCCCCCTTATAAAATCGAAATGTTCGTAGAAGAGAATTCGGATTTCTGGAAAAGAGATCGAGAATCAGAGAGAGTTTGCACGGCCACCGGTGCTGTGATTTAGTAAATATATTTGTGTAATGATACAATATTTGTATCTTTATATATTTTATCTATCGAAACCCGTAGATCTCGAATTATGATCGGTTTCAAGATTCGTGGAGTGTGTCTAGGGTATCCCATCCAATGGGTTCCCCTACGTAAAAATATATGAACGGTGTATATGCATAAAGAAGAAGTGGAGGAAGAGAGTTCGGACTCGGAGTCAGGAAGGAAGGAGAGACGGAGAAAAGATTCTGATTTCAAGAGAAGTAGGAGTTTGAGTAAACGGGCACCGAGTGCTGGCTCCGGTGCGGTAGCGAGTATAAACATATTTGTATTAAAATTAGTATTTGGTATCAAAATATATGTCATATAAGTCTTAGAACCTGAATGATGACGTGTTATAATCGTAAAGGGTGTGGGGACCCAACCAGAGGGGTCCCCAGAAAAATTGAACAAAATGGATAAAAGAAGTGGAGGAAGGAGGGAAGGAGGAAGGAAGGAGGAGGAAGAAAGGATGGAGGAAAGAGATCTGAGAAGGAGTCAGAGTTTGTTTACTGGACAACCGAGTGAGTGAGAGCCGGAGTGGCAGGTGCTGAATATGTTAATATGCTCACTTTCAACTCCTTTGACTAACTTTCAAAAGGTTCCATTTAAATTGTTTGTTTCAAACTTTAATTTTTTAAAACTATTTAAAATTTTTAGCATTTTCTATTCTATTTTAATTTGATTTATCATGTTGCGAATATAATAATTTTTACAAAATTTTTTATGCTTTTCATGTTTATAACGTACATAAACATATTTGCGTTTTTACATACCCTAAAGCAGTAATCAGTAAAGTGCAGGGTATTATCAAACGCAACCACCCCTTACACCGTCCCCAGTCCTCCGTGATCTATATGATCTATTTGGATTAAAGTCACTATTTTCTAAATTTGTTATGTTATTCGCGCCATCATGCAATAATTTTACCATCTAAAAATATAACGAACGAGAGATAGGACAGGCTGGACCAAAACCTGGTGATATCGCCTTGACATTAGCTGGGTGCTTTAAGAACTGTTCTTGATCCTACCTTTTTTGGTTCGGAGGATGGCCTCAGGGGCTAAAAGCATCGGGTACATTAGCTCTTCATTCTACAACATACGGTGGTCTTCAAATCCCAGAAAAGGCAGTATTTCTTTTACCTTCACATTATATGTGTCTTTGTACGTTCCAATTATATAAACTTAAATTGCTTCTATCAATTAGTGTTATTATCTGCTAAAATTATATATAGATATATATATATATATAATATACATCTCTAAATTATATATAATATATATAATACTATATATATATATAATATATATATATAGATAATATATATTTTTTTTTTACAGAAGATAAAAAACACAGCCGCTCACGGGCAGAGCCCTAAATCTAGGAGGGGGCGTACTCAACATTTACGTCGAGGCAGGACGGAGCAAGCCCAAGGAGAGAATGAGCTCAATTCTCCCACCCAACAAGTTGCGAACCTGGGACCCTCGCTTTGTTTGGCGTGTGCTCTAACACTGAGTCGAAAAGATAAGAATAGGTATAAAAAATATAAATACAAAAAAAAAACATACAATTACAATCCCCCCCCCCCCCCCCCCCCCCCTACACATATAAATAATACATAATACAGAACTAAAATAAACACTATTTTTCACTGTCATCATCATCATTATTGATTATTATTATTATTATTATATTTATTATATTATTATTATATTATTATTATTATTATTATAGTATTATTATATTATATATTATTTAATTATTATTATTTTTAATATTTATTATTATTATCTAATATTAAATGTTCTCCTTACTATATTTATACACAATATATAATATCACAAAATAATTATTAACAATATCACGAATTAAAAAAAAAACTATTCTACTTCTATATCACTTACTAATGATATACTATTTATCAACTGAGGAGTCAGCTTAGATGATACTCAATCTCTATGTGCAATCAAAATGGTTGAGGCAGCCACTTATCTTAATTGAGCATCAAAGAAATATATAATATAAAAATATTTCAATAATATATATATATTATATTATTAATATATATATAATATATAATATATATATATATATTATAGTATATATAAAGTAATATTATATATATATAATAAAGGATATATATATATATATATATATATATAATTATATATATATATAGATTATATATATATACTATACTTATATAATATATATATATATATATATATATATATATAATATATATATATATATATATTATATATATAATATATATGTAAAACTATAACTTTTTACATATAACCCTTTATATATATATATATAGTAATTAACGAAAATAATCTTAATATACTATATATTAATATATATTTATATAATTCTATACATTATTTTTTTATTATATATATACATATATATCAACATCTAACATATGGTATATATATATATAATATATATATATATGATGTATTTTTAGATATATATATATAATATATACTTTATATATTTATATAATACTCATTTTTATATATATATATTAGTTTATTATACTATATATATATACTCTCTATATATATATATATATATATATATATATATATATATAATACTATATACATTATATATTATATAATATAATATAATTTAATATATATAAATATATTATATATATATATATACGTATAGTAAGTATATATATATATATAATATATATATATATATATATATATATATATATATATATATACTATATATATAGTATATATTTATATATAGTATATATAATATACTATATATATATATATATATATTATATTATATAATATATTTATATAATATAAATATATATTATGAGTATATATATTATTACTATATATATATATATATATATGTATTATGATATCGTTAATTGTATGTTATGTATGTTGATCGTATGTATTGTATGTATGTATGTATGTAGGTATGTATGTATGTATGTATGTATGTATGTATGTATGTATGTATGTATGTATTATAAATTTTCCTTTCAAGTGCCAAAAGTGTATGAAATTGCAATTGCTAGAAATTCAAAACCACAAAGTCCGAATCTCTTTAATAAAAATGTCTTTGAATTTTATTCTTGAAATTCTTTATTTTCTCTTTCGTCTCTTTTTGGTCTATTTATTTTTGATTTATTTTTATTTTATTTTTTTATTTTTTATTTTTTTTTACTTATATTTTACCTTCTTTTGTTGGCTTTGTCAAAGCGTTGTGCCCCGCCCCATTTTTAATTTTTATTTTCTGTATATTTTGATGTGCTTAAAAAAAAAGTAACAAAAAGATTATAAAAAAAAAAAAGTAGAAATATAAAATAGATCTGAGAAAATTGTTCAAAAACATCAAACATATTTTTTTTAATTTTTATTTAGATTTTGAATTTCAAGAAATAGAATTTTACAATTTTAGATTTTTTTTTTAATTTTAGTTTTGTTTTTTTTTTTATTTTTTTTTTATATTTTCTTTTCAAATTTTTAGAATTTTTTTTACCTTTTTTAAGATTTTTTTTTTTTTTTTTTTTGGACAGTCCATTTTCCAAGATTGATTCTAAGACATTTGTTACTTATTCCAATCACAGTTTGTTGGTAAAATTTTAAAAATACATAAAATGATTCACTGAAACTGGGCTTTGTACTCTCGGAAGGGTTTTATAGATGTAATAAGCGAGTTTATTTTTAATATTTATATAATTTTAATAATTAGCTTTTTCGTACCTGAAATAATTTTTAATCAGTGTTTTTGGTGGCGATACGATTGCAGTTTGATCGCAGATCCGGAGCAGTTTTTTCACAACTTTTTCCCATTCGTTCGTTTTAAAGCAGTTACTACTTTCCATCATATTTATTTCTTTCTCTCTCACCTAAATAATCATTAATAATAATAATAATAATAATAAAATAATATTTATTATTATTATATTTTATGATCATTTTAAATATTTGAAGTTGCGAATGTTTACGAGTTTACTTGCAACCTCATCAAATGAATTTGAAAGTAAGGTTTTAGGGACTGTTATTAAATGAAGTAACGTTTGAGAGGGAAAAGGGGTTCATGAGAATGTTATAAAGTGTTTAAAAAAGTGAAGTGAGTAATTCTTATTTATTCTTTAGAGTCACCACAAAGCTCTTCCTGATAATTAATACTTTAAAATTTATCTTAGTGACAAAACATTTATTTTAAGTATCAGAAAAGATACTTTATATTATTTAGAAGTAAGCGCAGGATATGTGACGATTGACTGATAAAAAGAAATAGTATTGCCAATACCATTAGAAGAAAGATCCCACTATGCAAAAGTAGAGAAAAGGACTGGGTTTCATACATCTAAAAAATAAACTTATTTAACATAAATAACTCCTCTATTCTCCATAAATTTTTGCAATAACGTATTTTAATTTTTTTGTGCGACAGCTCATACTCTAGACCTCAAAATAATATAAATTAAATTTATTTATAGTTATATTATTATATATTATATATATATATATATATATATAATATATTATATATATATATATATAATATATATATATATATATATGTAACGTATAAATTATATATATATAGTACAAATATACATAATATAATATATATAAAATAAGCAATTTCAGAGTTTAATATATGTTATCACCTATATTTTGCTATTAATATATATATAATATATTTATATACTATATATATTATTATATCTATTATATAATATATATATTCATATACTATTAATCGATATAATTAATTAATATATATATTATATTATATATATATAATTATTATCTGGGGAATCCTTTTTGATCTTGATACTTCTAACATGCGGAGCGATTGCTTAAGGGGAATATAATAAAAGAAAATTTTGTTATTCTTGTCAGATTACAGCATGAATCTTCAGTGAGATTAAGATGTTCAAAATTATTTACAGTTTCTTAAGTATGATTCTTATTTATTATTTATTATAGTTTATATAAATTCATAAATTAATTATTTTAATATGTGCATATTCTCTCATGATGCAGCCAACTCGCGAATAAATTTCGCTTGTCAATACGATGCTTGCGGTAACTAAAACATCAGCCTTTCTGAGAAGGGGGGAATTCTCTATCTCATTTATTATTTCTGATTTTTAATCAGTTTGTTTATTATTATTATGATTATATCTTATTTATGTTTTTTTAATAATAAATTATGAGATCTCAAATTTTCAGTAAGGTAGTTTTCTGCCAAGTTACCGCAAAGCATCGATTGACAAGCGAAATTTTATTCGCGTTGGCTGCTCAGATGCAAATAATAATATAATTCAGTATGTATATAGTTCTAATAATAGAAACGTTCGAAGAAGAGTAATTTTGACATCTTTATTCTCAAATCAAGATTCTGACAAGCAAAATTTTCTTTTATTATTATTTTTCCCTTAAGCACGCTCCGCATGTTAAGCAATGCAAATAAGGATGTGCCGCGCCAAATTTTGAGAAAAAATTCATGCTAATAAGTACGGTATATATAATATATATATATAATAGTCTGTGTAATATATTATAATATAATATATATATATATATAGTTATATATAATTATATATATATATTATATATATATCGCTGAGTAATATATAAAATATAAGTTGTATGAAAGAATTTGTTATTTTGAAAGAGAAGAGAAATCGAAAGTTTTCATAGTCGGGTTATATAGGTATCGGTATACATTCGAGTACAGTAAATTTTTTCAAGTTGGTCGAGTTCGAGAGTCTCTAGGTTATATATGTATATGTATATATATATATATATATAATACTATATATATATATAAGCCTATATATAATTATAAGTAGTATATATAATTCTAGTATAGTGTATAAGTCCTAATATACTACTAATAGTATATTAATATATATATTATATATATATATATAGCGTAGTATAAATATTTTGCAATAAGAGTTATTTGGTAAGATTATATTTTTTAATTATGAAAACCCTCTATCTATTGCCCAAGTGGGAATGTATTGCAAATATATTTGCAACGTGCACATTACCTCTTACTTTCTTAATTAAATCATAATAGTATCTTTCTGATACTTATACAAAATGAAATGTGTTTGACATTATTACAATAAAATCTTAAGTTATTATTTCAGGAAGAGTGTTTGTAACTCTAGAGTATCATAAAGATCCCCTTCACCTTTTTTAAAGGCAACTTTTAGAGTAACATTACTTCTCATTGACATACCACCTTTCCCTCTCTCAAATCGTTACTTCATTTAATAACAGTCCTAAAAAACTACTTGACTTTACAATTCATTTAGATGAGGTTGCAAGTTTAAAACTCGTAAAACATTTCGCAAAACGTTCATAAATACATGTTTAAAAATTATGATCATAAAATTTAAACAAGTTAAAAAAGAGGTTTTAATTTATTGAAGCACGTGACAAAATTTGAAGAAAGCTAGGTATGTATAATATTTGGGTTTTTAGAATCTCTTTTGAGAAAGAGTACTAATTCATTGATGAAAGGTCATGCTATGTACATTAAACTTAGATTTCTGTCCTATCAGGAATGTACAAAATTTCGTCTCGTATTTATTTATATATACCACAAATGAACATTATCTCTCTAATAAGTCATCGAACGAACGGTTACATTATGTCGACTATTTATTCACCACATTACTATCTCAATTATTGTCATCCATTTAGACATATTGTAGCTAGTTATCCATAATACTCTTTTCAAAGTATTTTATTGATTTATTTATATTATTTATCTATTTACATTTAATAGTTCTAATCTATTTATTTTACCTACTTATGGAAACAAATGGTGTATTGGGATATAATAAATATCTATGATCTTAGAATTAATTTGAAAGGACTGTCAAAAAAAAAAAAAAAAAATCCTAAATATATTGAAAAATATAAATTCTTAAAATATGTAAGAAAATAATTATAAATTTAAAAAATAATAACAACACCAATAATAAATAACAATATATTAAAAACAAAAATCTAAAATTGCTAAAATTCTATTTCTTGAAATTCAAAAACAAATAAACAATTAAAAAAAATAGTTGTTGTTTCCTATATTAAAAATTACTACATACTGCATCATTATTTAAAGTATTTCTACTTTTCTATTTATAATTTTTTGTTACTAATGTTTCTTATTACTACTATTAGGTTGTGATACTTTATACTACAGAATAAAAGTACATAAAATGATGTAGTGGCGGGCACAACGCTTTGTCATACAGACTGAGCCAATATCTCAATAAGAAAGTGATTTCCTTAAATCTTCCATAGAGTAAAAAAAAAAAAAAATAAAAAAATAAATAAAATAAATCAAAAATAAATTAGACCAAAAGTATAAAAAAAAAAAATAAAGAAATTCAAGAATAAAATTCAAAGACATTCTTAATTTAATCGAGTCGGTCTTTGTGGTTTTGAATTTCTAGCAATTGCAATTTCATACAATTTGATATACACTGCATGTATAATACCATACATACATACATAGCAAACATTTACATTACATACTATTTGTTCTAGCTATTTTAGCCATTACATACATACATACATACATACATACATACATACATTACATACATACATACAGTATCCATCAATTTACCGACATCTTAAAAATTAAATTGTAAAATACTGAATTATTTTTCAAATATGTATATGCCAAATTAACTTATAGAGAGGTCACATGTATTAAAGGGTTGAAGGAAGTCAAGAAAAGAAAAAGGAAAAATTCTGAACATATTGTAAGTGATGAAACTACAACTATCCCCAATTACTACCTTCTCTAACCCTTTCATTTATTCAAGATAAAGTACCCAGATAGTATTATATATATATATATATGAGATGTATGTAAAAAGCTTTACTATGAATTATTTGAATAATAGAGCTGTTAAGTCGAAAGCTATAATATCGTGAATATATATAAAATACTATATATATTATATATATATATATTATATTTATTATAATATCATTATATCGTACTGGTATATTATATTCAAAAATGAAAAGTGTACATAAGTGCATTCTCTTATCATTTCACTCATCTACTTATTTATATTAAGATATATTTTATATATAATTAACAATATTATCTCCCATAACTATTAAATACATAATATTCTTTGTATATACTATTGCACTGAAAGTAATAATAGTATGAAAAAATTGATATAAATATTATAAACTTGTGAGTGAAATGAGCTTGTGTAAATTAAGTGAGTAATATATAAGGCCATCTGTGATGAATAATAGTATATATTCTCAGATTTAATTAGTACAAAGATAATAAGTTATATATATGCTATAAATTTATTGCTATATATTATATATTTGATATTATACTGCTCTTAACTCATACCAACAAATAATAGTATTATATAGTAATGTACGTTTTTAGTATATTATATTACTCAGTGAGATATATATAATGATATATACTTTATTATTGATATTATTATTTCTATTATTACTAACATTATTATATTATATAAAATATATTCATTCTCAGAATCATGATAATAGGAATATAAAATATAATAGATTATATTAGTAAATATATATTTCAAGAATGCTGACTTATTCTATTTTCTTAAAGTAATTACTTAATAATATTGATTTAGATAATCTATTAATAAGTTATATAAGTATATATATATAATATATTATTATATATTAATTAGTATATGATATAGATACTATACTTTTAGTATAGTAATGTATTATATCATATAGTTATGTATAAAAATAATATAGAATTATATGTATTAATATATATATATTAGGTATAATATTATGTCAGTACTAAAATTTATTTAATCTAATATATTATATTAATATATATTTATATATATATATATATATAATATAATTGTATATATATATATATTAATAATATAATATTATTATATATATATATATATATTAATATTAATATATATATATATATATTAATATATTATATATATATATTATTATAATATTATTAATTTATATAATTATAAATAATATATATATATATATATATATATTGGATACTCATTTAATAGTAAGGGTACAGTAGTATATTCTAGTATCATCTAACATACTTTTGTTGCTAGAGATATTGATTATAGTACTTTTCTTCAGCTAATTTACTTATATAAGTAGATTATATAAATAAGTATCAATTAGTATGTAGATAAATAATATATATATAGAAATATTTAAATATTTTTATATAATAAGAGATATATAGATTTTTTTTTTATAATTGTAAGATGTAATATAAGTGAATATTATATATTCATATTAATTAATTAATTATTTAGTATATATATGTAGTAATATTAATATTTGTTATTATTGATGTTATATTAATATATTATATAGTAGTATATATAGTATTAATATATATGATATTAATTTTTATAATATTATAATAAATTAAATTAATTTATTAATTTAAAATTAAAAATTTTAAATTATTATATAAATATTTAATTAAATAATTTACAAAATTAAATAATAATTAAATAATAATGGTATAAATAGTTCATAATAATAATAATTAATTAATAATATTAATTAATATAAATTGAATAATAATATATAATATAAATGTATGATTTAGTATATATCTGACTCTAGTTTTCATATCATTATTTATATTTCATCTAAATTATGATGATTTTTCAGCGTATATGATTTCATTATATACATGTATATTTATATATAAGTGCGTGTAATAATTATTATGAGGTTGTTAGTATTTCGGTTTTAATATATTTAATATAAGAGTTTTTATTCATTTTTTTATTTATTATATAACTAATAAATAACACCCTAGATGCGTGAGTAGACGCGTCCAGTGTGAGAGCACTCGGGCCCCAAAACCAAGCGAGGGAGGCAGGGTGATTCAACTCCTCCCGAAATTATTTAAGTTATCAAAAATTTTTTGATGCTGTAAGGTCTCTAATTATAATTTTTATAATAAATAAAAATAATAGTTTAATCAAAGCCTAAAAATTAAGCGAGTCCAGTATATAGTTTTTTCATGTGTCAACACTGTATACGTGAGGAAAGCATTTTAGCTGTGTGAAAAATTCTTAGTTTAAATGGCTGTTATTCCATATATATATATATTATATATAGGTGGTATAGATATATATTAGATAATGTGATACATATCTATTACTCACTTTAATAAATAATTGCACCTTTACTGTGTAAATAAATTACGAATATATAAAATTAGAATTAGATACATCCCCCTCCTAGATTAGGCTCTGTACCACTATAATATATATATATATATATATAAGTGAGTGCTTAGTATATATATATATATATTACTATATATATATGAGTATATAAGTAAAGTCTATAACGTGTTGTTAGAAATTGATTATTCTGGTAAAAAAAAAAAAATAATATATTATATACTAATCTCATTTGAAATAAATTATGGGTGTAATGGATATAAGAGTTTGGCTCTGACCTTTAAATTTGAAATAATATTTTCAAAATAATAAATTTTTATTTTAATAAAAGAGCTTTCAACTATATAAAAAATATATTAAAAAAATACAAGTCGTATTCTATATTGTTATATTATTAAATCTTATGTAACTATATAACTTTAAATTTAATACCTAACTTTAAACTCTAAAACCTAACTTTTATATTCATTTTTATATATTGTAATAGTTATTAGGATTTTCAAAATGATCAGTGTAATTTTCGCCAGTGCGACACACGTTCTAGACTTTAACCAATATATTAATATTATGATATAATTAGTAAGATATATAATAATAATATAATATTGCTATAATTAATCGCAATATATATTTATTTATAAACAAAAGAACATATTAATATTAGGGTGATAATATATAGTATAGTTTAAATGATAAATTTAACTATGCCTTTCTTCTGGGATATTGAACCACCGTATGTTGAGAATGAGAACAATGTACCCGATGCTTTACCACTGAGCCATCCTCCAACCCAAAAAAGTAGGATTCAAGAACAGTTTTAAAGCAACCCAGCTAATGTCAAGGCGATATCACCAGGTGTCCAGCTTGTCCTATTCCTCGTTCGTTATATTTTAGATGGTAAATATTGCATGATCGCAAATAACTAACAAATTTTAGTACAAAAATAATGACTTTAATCAATAGATCAATAGCATCACGGAGGGACTGGGAGGGGAGGGTGGGTTGGTTTGATATATGAATTTACTTGATTTACTGCTTTAGGGTATGTAAAAACGCAAATATGTTTATGTTATAAACATGAAAAGCATAAAAAATTTTGTAAAAATTATATATTTTAAAAAAATAAATAAATTAAAAATAAATAAAAAATGATAAAAATTTTAAAATAGTTTTAAAAAAATTAAGTTGAAAACAAAAATTAAATGTAAAATGAAACATAAAATAAAATAGCACACGAATGTTTACAAACTCAGCACCGCACCGGCTCCATCACCGGTGTCGGTAACAACTCTGACTCCTTCTCAGACTCTTTAACCTCCATCCTTCCCTTCTCCTTCCTCCTTCCTCCTTCCTCCACTTCTTTTATCCATTTTGTTCAATTTTTCTGGGGACCCCTCTGGTTGGGTCCCCAGACACCCTTTACGAACTTATAACACTCATATTCGGGTTCTAAGACCTTATAGACATATATTTTGATACCAAATACTATATTATTATACAAATATTTGCTAACTCGGCTCCGCACCGGAGCCAGCACCGGTGCCGTTCTCAACTCCTACTCCTCTGACTCAGACTCTTTCTCCTACTCCTTCCTTCTCTGACTCCGAATCCGACTCCTTTCTCCACTTCTCTTATGCATTCCGTTCATTTCTACGTGGGGACCCCCATCTGGAGGGTCCCTAGACACCACTCACGATCTTGAAACCATCATATTCGAGATCTACGGGTTCGATAGTATATATAAAGATACAAATATTGTATCATTACACAAAAATATTACCTAATTCAGCCACCGGTGGCCGATGCCAACTCCTCTGATTCCGACTCTTTCCAGAAATCCGAATTCTCTTCTACGAATATTTCGATTTTTAGGGGGGCGGTGAATATCCCCAGGGTGCGCACAGGGACGTAACCTCGTCGTAGACGAGGTTACGTCACCACCTAGCACGCTGCCAAATTTTAGACTGATACGATAGCCTAACCAATAGAAGGATCGATGGCTTTACGGAACGGTGCATTGAGTGCGGGGTCATATACTTTTTTGTTATGATTTTTAAATTATTAAATTAATTTATTTTTAATTATATTAATTATATATAATATATATATATATATATATTATATATACTAGAATTTATAATAATTATTTATATATATATAATATATATATAAATTTTTTTATTTATTTATTTATTATTTTATCATTATGTTATAAATAAATATTTTTATTTAAATAAATAAAAATAAATAAACAATGCAATCAAATGTCAGTAAACATGCATCCGTTATCAGTAAACACGCCAGCTGTTATCAATTATCAAACGTGCCACTGAAAAGAGACTCTCACGCGTCGTGAGCTGAAGTGGGCGCCTCAACTAGGAACATTACTACTTATAATATATATAATATATATATTATTATATTTATATATAATATATAATAATATATATAATATATATATATAATAGATATATATATATGATATATACTATATATATTATATAATATATATATAATATATATAGGTAGGATTAATTAAATATTGTATAAATTATTTATTCTGAATTCGATAACCGTAATGTGAATTACAAGTTGCCTTTTATGCCATGTAACATTCCTTTTAAAGTTCGTGAAAGTGGGTGTTTGTGTTTGAACTAAATCTTACCCCACCTCCCGCCTAAACTTGGAAAATTGCCTCATTTATGCTAAAATGACTTGTTTTTATTCATACTGCTATAATAATTATAATTCATTTTAAGAGCAGCTCTTAGCATGATTTTGTTCAAATCATTCCAGAACTCATAGCGAGGAGGTGGCTGCTCAACGAGCTCCACCTGCTTAACCCAACCTCCCTTCCATATGGACAATTAGACATAATTAGGATACCTGAATGGTCAATCGTTCATTAAACAACTTCATAATGTTTTTTTGTTTCAAATGCAGGCATGATGCTTCGCGATTTAATTTTCATGCGAATGAACCCATCTCTAGCTTCTGAGTCAGTTACAGAAGTAGATGCCTCTGTAACCATTTTGACGTATCGTTCCACAGCTTGGGTGTGGCATGGAAATTAAGGAAACATTTCGGTTGGAACGTCTTCACTATGTATAAAAAAGTGTTGAGACATTCATTTTTATGTTCTGCTAAAACTAGTGGCACCGTAACTTCACACTCATGCCAGTTGATAATCGGTATAATCACGGGCGTTGAAGTTCAGCCTCGGGATTCGGAATTCTCGGACTTCACTGTTGGACTTCCGTTCATTTCTCGCCTTCAAGATTCAACTTAAGGCATCCTCTCTGACGCTTTTTCTGCCATCAGTTAATATCCCCAGTAGGAGATTTGTTGGATGACTGAAATATGCATTTCTTTGGTTAACAGGATCTATAATTTTCTTTAATTCATTATTCAAGTAGCGAGATGACTGTTTTGTTTTAAACACGTGCTTGGCTCCATCCTTACAAGACGGTTTTCTTTTCACTTCAAACCACACTGGAGCATAAACCCTAATTAAAAACTCTGCAAGAATTTTTAAATTTGGAGGAGGATTCTCGCTTCCGACATACAGCCTTAGTACGTGGTTCGCAATTGTAAACCATCTGGAATGAGACATTTTCCCTGGATTACACCTAGCTAATCTATGGAACAATTGTCAGATGATATTGCGAGACACATTTCGTGGAAGTATTACTTCAAATTCCATAATATTAAGTTGCTCGCAATTGTCCAAAGACTTTCCAATTGGCAAAGAATATTCTTTAGGGCCAGTTGTAACGCCATCAAAATAAGTAGAAAAATGTCGTAAGGGGAGTTCATTTGCGTGCAACTGGCATATAAACCATTGTAACGGACACTTAAGCTTTAGTTCAAAATATCTGATAACCATTTTAATTTCCAGTATTTACAACCGTTCCATCGCATCCGACAGCCACCAGTCCTTCTATGTTAACTTCATATTCTGTACAAAAATTATATATGCTTTCAGCAATGTTTTTCCTAGATCCATGTGATGGAGTAATGTGTCCTAAATACAAAGAACATGGCTCTGCTATCAGCGAAACATATTCATCACTAATCGTTCTTCGATAATATATGTTTCCAGTTCTTCCTTGAAGCAATGTTTTTTGTCTTTTCTTCCGTCGAGATATATACTTTTGACTCCAGCTTTTGTAGCTATCTCTGTTTTAATTGATTTTCGCGCTTTCTGACACTCTCTTCGTATCTTACTTCTGTCAATAACAAGTGACAAATCCTCTTTGGTAACTAGGCCCACATCATGCAATATTGCAGAGGCAATTGCTTCCACGCATCTGTCAGAAACCCATATTGGTCTGAGATCCTTGCAACTGTAGGAAGCTGAATTCGCATTTGAACACATTTAGAAGTGGATGGCTCTGACGGTGGAATCTGTTTCTGTTTGTGGTTGTGCAGCACTTTCACCATCATCACATTGTTGGTTACTAGTCTCATATGTTTCATTTAATTCTTCGCAAGTTTCATCGACGATATAATCAGAAACGATAACCCTTGAAACTTCTTTAATTTTTTGTTTTTCTCTTTTATTAATGTCTTTGTTTCCACCTTATCAACCTTCCCAATTATCAATTTTCTCACAGATCTTTGGTCCAGAAGGAATAGCTGTTCTTTTGGAGGCACCTTACGTGACTTCTCACACAGACATGACGAAAAAACCTCAATTTACAAACTGCAATGTCAAAGAGTTGATTTTCTGCTTCATTTGTGAAAACTTTAACTTTCGATTCATACTTTCATTACGTTTTGCTTTGGGAGTTCTAAAATGATTGAAATATTTATCATAATGCTTCCGTATTAATTGCACAACACGATTGTGTGACACAATTGGAATTGAAGCGATTTTCCAAATTTCTTCAATGATTTGTCCTAATATTTTTGATATTTCAGCAACTGCTGGTTCTTGTCCCGATCTTTGAAGTCTTAAATCAAGTCTTATATATTAGTAACACTTTAGAAAATCTGTAAAAGTTGGTAAATAACTCATTCTTAATTTGGAAGGAGCACCAAATTGTATAATGGGAGTTCTTTGTACGCTCATTTTAAAAGTTACAAATCTGGAAATAAAACATAAATCATGCATAATACATAATAAACCTTAGTAAAATTAATAAAATAAATAAAATGAAATAAAACATCAAGAAATAACAACCATTAAACTATAATTTCTGTACACCAGCACAACGCACATTCGCACACTACATTAAACATTTGTAACTGGGAGGTAGATTTCTCTTTCAGCTGCGCTTCCCCTTCCACTTTACATAGCATTTAAAATACGTTACATGCAGTGCCATCTAACGTG
>JABUQX010101525.1:0-7500 GCA_015478945.1 Trachelipus rathkii
TGATATTACTAAGTCATTAATCAATGATGTATACCAATCCTTAAGATTCTATCAGAATGTCATATTGTAAGTGAGATAGGTTTTATTATACTCATATATATTAAATATAATAGGGATAATTATATGTCTTCAGGAGCTTAAAAAGTCAATTTTGATGGCTTGTGAGCATATCCACAAAGAAGGGACCAGACCTTGCATCACTTGCAGGGGCATCTTGCTGGAAATCAGAAATGAGAGTTTCTTTGTCACTGTTATGTTATGATGAACTCCTTAGTGACTCTTCTCTTATCTTAGCATGCTTTGGCAAAAAGAAGAAATTTAGTTAATACCAAAGTACTCAACCTAATTACTGGAACAAAATTGCACCTGCAAAAAATTGCAAATCAGTGTGGAGAAGCTTCAATAGTGACTTACAAAAAAAAACGTTCGGTGTGCAATAATTTGTAGGGAGAGAAAGTATGAGTTGGCTCGTAGATAGTGTGCGGAGTAATCTAGTGTATAGTAGTTGCTTATGTTATGAGGTCGGAGAGAATAGGTATTCATGAGTTAAGTCACGCACTGAGTATAGATCAGAAGAGAGTTAGGAGTAGGTTTCAACGACAAATCAATTGATATAAAGATATTTGCTAGTCGCTTTGAAGACGTTTCAATCATAACAAATTACCGGATATTGAAGTTAGAAAATTTTGTGACAGATTTTCGATGTTTAATGCGGAAGGTGTGCTAGCTGACCTAAAATCCTTCATTTTTTATATCAATTCCATGCTCAAAAGCGAAAATTTAGAGCAGATGAAAGCCCATTGTCGAAAATATTGGAAGCGGACGTGGATATTGCGAGTTACAAAAAGTTCTGTGAAATCTTTCTTGTCATTCCTGTAACGATAGCCTTGGTAGAAAGATCGTTCAGTAATATGAACCGAATACTAAGTAAGAAAAGAAATAGAATGCTGCCAGAAATCTTAATGCATTGTATGATGAAAAGCATCGAGGGGTCTGAGACCCAACTGAGGATTTTCTAAAAAAAAATAGTAGGCTTGTAATGCGACGAAGAAAACTCGTCGTATACAATTCCTTTAAACTTACTTCTTTAATACCCCAAACTTACTAAGTACTAACGTCGGGGATACGGCCTACAAAAATATTATATATAATATTATAATTATATTATATATATATATATATATATAATATATATATATTATATATTATATATATATTATAAATATATATATATATATATATATATATGATTAGTATATATATATATATTATATATATATATATATATTTATTTTTACCAAAGATCTATTTCCTTATTTGAAAAAGTCATATTACTCTCATATATAATTTTAATATAATTTTTCTCATAATAATGTTTTCGTACGCCTTGTTATTTTATTATCTAACTTCCAATATAAATTCACAAATAGATTGCAATACTTTTTCACTAAAGATTTGGTTAATATTTCGGATATTTAAACTATCTTCAGAAAGACGCAGTATCTAATAAGACTTAGATTATGGCTGACAAGTGACAAGAGTATCATTATCCTTTATTTTTATGTAAATTATGTTATAATTATGTGCCCCCCCGAATCTCTGTAAAGCCCCCCCCGGAGAAAATTGTCTGAAAGAAACACTGAGAGAGAGACGAGACGAGAGAGAGAGAGAGAGAGAGAGAAGAGAGAGAGAGAGAGAGAGAGAGAGAGAGAGAGAGAGAGAGAGAGAGAGAGAGAGAGAGAGAACGCGTTCCAAACACATTCTGATGGATCCTTTCGGAAAGAAAACAGTAATTATTCCAAACAAAAGAAATACGGTAGCAAATTTGAAAATTTAGCCACACCGAAGTGCGAATAATAATTCCCGGGACACGGCAGGGACCATTCCTTCGGAAGTCTTGACAAAAAAGAACTAGATTCAGAAATAGGGTGATCAGAGAACCCCAGTGTCTAGCACTATAATTGATAAGATTAGAATTTGAAAGTTAAATAAAAGTGGAGAAAGTTGGGTTCATTTCTATGACAATTAGGTAGACGGGTAAGGAGTAGTAGCATCTGCTCGAGGTTGTTTTGAATAAAGAAGCGGTAGTCGAGCTCAACCACTGAATCTATTTAGAACATTAGAAATATATAGAGATAGTAAGAAGCCACATGGGCCTATTGAAACTGTCCCTGTCAACTCAAAATAACAAACCACCAAGCATGCAAATCCACAAATTCTACTTTGGAAGTAGAAGAAAGACATTTTTTTTTCCGAGGTAGACCTTGATATCACTAGCAATTATGACTTCAGAAAAAAAAGGCTAGTAGTAGATTGACCAGGGAGAGTATGTATATATATATATATATATATATATATATATATATAGTATATATATATATATATATATATATATATTATATATTTATATATATATATATATATATAATATATAATGTTTTATAAATATATATAAAATGATTATGTATTTAAGGTATATAATATATATATATATATAATTTATAGCATATATATATATATATATATATATATATATATATATATATATATATATATATATATATATATATATATATTATATATATATATATATATATATATATATATATATATATATAGGTGTCCTCGTCTAAAGGAGCTAGGGCTAGGGCAGGATAGGCCTAGAAAGCCACTTCCCGAAATAAACTGATTGCAGACAGAACTCAAGCACGAGCCTCGGAAGCCGGACAGAACTTTAGACGACGACTTCAGCGAGATTTACGGACTAGGAATCAGGAAAACACTTTCAAGAATTATAGGTGTGTGCCACGATAAATGTGGGTATCTATGGAGATAAAGAGAAGGAGATAACAGATATCAATAAGAGGAGGAAAGACAGATTTACAGAAGTTGTTAGAGATGTTTTTGTCAAGGGGCCAGAAAGATTTGTCAATAGGAGAACCAAAGAGGTCAGCCCACTTTCTTTTAAAGAATAGTTACCGTCCGCTTTGCTCGTAGAAGAGTATCCCTGCAAGAAAAACGATTTCTGCTGAATGAAAATTAGCGAGTGATAGGAGGACGATAATTTTTCCACTCCACATACACGCTGTCTCTAGCCTTAATGGCCAGAAAAAAGCACGATCGAACCATGGAGTTTGAAGAGAAAGATTTAGTCGAAGAAGAAATGTACTTGCTCATCCCATCAACGATTGCAATTTCCACCTTATCGGCAGAAGCTGAAGCGTCTTCAGAGTCAAAGTAGTCACTCCAGTTATAGTTAGCGTAGAAGCGACGCAAGGCCCCTCAATCGGCCCGATTAAAGTGCCAGAAAATACGCATAGGGCAGGATGGGAATGTTGGAAAGAAAGTATTAAAATTAAGAGATATAAGGTTGTGGTTAGATTTACGAATAGGAAGGAGCGAAGGTGGTGTATTTCTAGAGGGAAGGAAAGTGGTGATACATAGGGTTAAGTGTGTTCAAGAATTGGCTGGGATGAGTGTGTTCAAGAATTGGTTGGGATGATCCGGAATGTGTGTAGGTTCCTTAATTAGTTTCTCCGTATTGTTAAAAATGCTGAATGATTCTGTCTCTTCCACACCTGAATCTGTCTGAGAGAACCCGAACCATTCAGTGGTAGTTATATATATATATATATATAATTATATATATAAATTTGTTATTTGATGTATATACATAATTTATATATTTACTATATATATATATTATATATATATATTATAATATATAAATATTATACTCTTATATAGGCTTTTTATCGCATGTTACTCAGCGAGAGATTTTTTCAAAAATATGAGAATGAGGCATTTATTTATATTTTTTTGAAACATTAAGAAAATTGTTATTAAATGAGAATTCTGTAATTAAATTTTCATAAAGTTGCCTATCTAACTGTAAACCTATTATTTCAACGTAGCAAACTTAAATATGGTGAAATTCTAGAAATAGTGTATTTATTTTCAAATTTTAATAATTCCCCCATCCTTCTTATTTTATACCGTTTTTCCAAACAAATTTCTGGAGTAACATACGATATATATCCTATAGAAGCTTATATATAATATATAAAAAAAAAAAAAAATATATATATTATATATATATATATATACTATATAATTATATATATACAGTATATATATATATATATATATATGCATATACTGGGGTAGGCAGGGGGAGGCAGGGGGGGGCACTTGCCCCCCCTAAATTTTGGCGAAATAAAAAACTGAACCTTATATGTTTTCCAGACGACATTTTTAAGGGTTATTAGTAGAAACTGAAAAAAGATACATCATTCGATATATACTGAAGAAGTAAATTGACCCTCAATTATTGCGGCGCGATGTTGGTGCTTTATCTTATTTCTATAGGTACGCAGCGGCAGGTGCTCGAGGGAACTTGTCACCCGCGTACCACCTTACGACGCCCTCGTAGCACACGGGGTGCTGTGTCTCGCGCACTGAGTTGTTGTGTGGATATTGCAACTCCAGGATAGTTTCGCTGCGGTGCTTCCTTCTTCCAGCCACTTCTGTTCTGTGGAATTCTCTTCCATCTTCTGTGTTTCCTGCTGAATTTAATCTCCCTCACTTCAAACCTTGCGTCTGTGCTCATCTGCGTAATTTGCGTTAGTTGTGTACTTCTGAGGCGTGCAAGCACCCCCTCCTTGAATAGGCTTCGTCCGTGAGTGGTGGTGAACAACTGTAAAAAAAAAAAACAACAAAAAAAAATTATTAAAATATAATAAACATACATTTTTTTTTATAGTTTTAATGTGTTTCCGTTTCATATTGGCTTGAAGTTAACTAGCTGTGTGCTTTTTATACAGCTAGCTTCTTCAGACAATATTCTCCGCTGGAACTCTCAGTATGTCAATAGCATTTGGCGGGCTGATAAAGCTGATATATTATATATATATATATATATATATATATATATATATATATTAATATATATATATTATATATTATATATATATAATATATGATATATATATATATATATAATAGCTCACTCAACCTTTGCCCCCCTAAAAGAAATCCTGCCTACGCCATGTATATATATTATATATATATATATAATATATATATATTATAAATAATATATAATATATATATATATATTCTATATATATATATATTATATATATATATAGGGTATATATATATATTATATATATATATATTATTATTATATATAATAATATATAATTAATATATATATAATATAATATATATATATATAATATATATATATATATATATATATATATATATATATATATATATATATATATATATATATTTTTTTTTTATATTATATTTTATATAATTTATTTAGATAATAATATATTTATATATATATAATATATATATATATATATATATATTATTCCATTATATTAGGTCTGCCACATAATTCGGCCTCCTTCTGAATAAACTTATATCTCTCCAAAAAACTGAAAAAAAAATCAATAAACTTAATTGTTCACCTTTGCAATATTTATGTTTACACAATAATGCATAATAAATATTAGATATTTTTAAGGAATAATTGAATAAATTCTTGAAACAAAACAAATTTGAAAAATTAACTCTTGCAGCACCTCCAAATTACGAACGAACAATAAAATTTACTCTCATATGATTGGTTAACAACAATAGCTGTACACACGATTGGCTGAATTACAAATTAAAACGACGAAATTTTTATGAATAACATTTTTAAAATTAAATTTAGGTTTATTCTTAAACTATATTTAATTTTGAAATAATCATAAAAATATATTTAGTGAAAAAAACATTACAATATTTTGTAAAATATTAAAAAAAAAAAAAATTAAATTACTCTATTCAAACTTTTGATTACGTCATTTATTTGGGGTATCAACATTTTTAGTTAAAAGCTAAACATCTATTTATATTATTAATCTATGGTGGTGAGAAAGAGAGCCACAGATTCACAGTTCACAAAGAGCGAGCAGAAAATGGAAAAAGTTGCAAAGTATTGCTAAGCAGTAAGATTTGTAATCTATTATTTTATATTTAGGTAACCAATTTAACTCATTTGGTTTATTAATAATGCTTTAAAAATTACAAATAAAATAAAATGTAAAAAATAATTCCAAAAAAAGAAGAAATTTGAATATTAATTGACTTGAAACACCGCCTCTTTCGAAGTACTGTTATTCCTACTCTTTTTATCATTGCGTTTAATTACTATTTTATACTATGCTTTTATTTGCTATCAGCTGATAGCAAAATTTCAGAGATTCAGAATTAACTCAGCTCAGGAACGGGAGAGTGTTGGTTTTGTGTTGTGGCATTTGCATATGAAGAAAATTGATATTTCTTGCGTTTAGAGGCGTAAGTTATTATTTTGATATGTTGTAAATCCAACATAAATTTAAAAAAAACTTTCCTAGAATATAAGTTTAGTATTTCGTTTGAAGATCTTATCTGAAGTGTTTGGTCTCATTATCCTGATCTCATGTATCAGATAAAGATAAGTCACTAAAGAGGGGTGTCATATGTACACATGTAGCATGATGTATCTATCGATAAAGATAAGTCACTAAAGAGGGGTGTCATATGTACACATGAGCACCAGACAATATTATGTGAAATTGTGAGTCTATTATGCCAGGGTTTAATTCAGGGGGTGGCCCGGGGGGGAACTTCCCCCCCGAAAATCAAAATGTCCCCCCCGGAGATTTCCAAATTTTATAAAAAAAAATTATAATAAAGTTGACTGACTATATAACTATTTAATTATCTATATATCTATCTTTCTACTTCATACGATATAGTATATTAGTATATATATAGTATATATATTATAATATATATATATATGATATATTAGTATATATATAGTATTATATATATCTATAATATATATATCTATCTATTATATATATACATATATATATAATAGTATATATATATATATATATATATTATTATATATAGTATACTGAAAACTTTTTACACGTCTGGCATTGGTAAGACTTCGGGGAGCGTGCAGCATTCTTCCGCGAATTTTATATATTTCTGGTACAAGTTTAATTTTGAATGCAAAAGCTGAACGATAAAGCTGTATTAAACTTAGTTCTTCGTAGCCATCGTTGTATGGTGTGGTAATGCATAAATAATACTATATTACATTGTAAGGAGGGCTCTTATTTTTCCTTTTTTCAATTAGGAGCTTATTCTTTTATTGTTTGTGTGTTTTTGAGCCTACGTGAAAGCTGTATTGCTAAAAGTGCAACTTTGTAAGCTATAGCTACTATGTACATTGTTTAAAAATGGCAAGGCAGCCATAAGAGTGTATAGATTTTTCAATGAAGAAAAGAGGTATTGATAGAGCCAGCACAAGTACATTTATAACAATCTATCAAAGATGATGAAGAATCGCAAGGAATTGGAAGAATCTAGTAGTTCCTGGCCACAAAGAACACGCGAGGATTCGAAATATCAAAGGCATTGGGGAGAACTAAATAAAAG
>JABUQX010101525.1:12500-27500 GCA_015478945.1 Trachelipus rathkii
CAAACCTTATATAATATATATATATATATATAATATATTATAATATATATAATATATATATTATTATATATATATATATAATATATATATATATATATATATATATATATATTATATTATATATATAATATATAATATTATTATTATATATATATATATATATATATATATATATATATTTATATATATATATACTACTATTATATATATATATATATAATATATATATATATATATATATATATATATATATTATATATATATATATATATATATATATATAATATATTATATATATATATACTATATATATACTATATATATAATTTTATATATATATATATAATATATATATATATATAATTATATATATATATATATATATATATATATTGTAGATTTCAATGCAAGAGTGGGGAGGAAAAGAGACGAGGGGGCAGAGAATGGGGGACAGTATGGAGAGGAGCATTAAGAAATATTGCAGGAGAGGATGTTTGATAGATTCTGTTCAAGGAAAAGGAATGAAGATCATGATGTTATTTTATCAACAGAGGACCTCACATAGGTTCACAAAATATAGATGGAACAATATCACAGGAGAATTCGATCAGAGATCTATTTAAGACTATAAAACTATTCGTCCGATAGTAGGCTAACAAGAAATGTGAAAGTGATACCTGGAGTAGGAAATATATATTCGATCATTGATTATGTGCTGACGGACATGAAGGTGAAGACAGACAAGTTGCAGAAAAAAGAAAAGAGAAATGTGATTAAAGTGGAGTCACTGAAGGAGTGTGTCAAGAAAAGGGAATATATTGAAATAATAAGTCAATCTAGAACAATTAGAAGGAGTCGGAGAGATAGCGGGAGATACAAGAAAAAGTAAAAAAGGGCAGCAGAGGAGACCCTAGGTAAAAGATGGGTAGGAGGAACGAGGAAAAGACACAAAAGGCGGTGGACTGAAGAAGTGAAGATGGCAATAAAGAGAAAAGCAGTATTGATGAGAAGGTGGTTGAAAAAATAGAACTACACAGAGAAGGGCCAGTAAATGGATGGTAAGAAGAAATGAAACAGATTAGAGTGAAAAAGAATAGTAAAGAAAAAGGCAGCAAGAGAGAGTTGGAAGGGAAATTATGGAAGATGTAGGGCCAAAAAAGGGAAGAGGATTTTAGACTGACAAAAACGTATAGAGAGAGCAAAGAGGAAAGTGTGCAATATCAAGGATAAGCAGGGAGAAGTTTTGGTGAAATCAATAGACAAACAGGAGATAAACGGAATATTTCAGAGAACTGTTAAATGTGAATGAGCAGGTGGGGGATGGGAGGAGAAGAGTTGAAGGAGGGGAGGATGAAGAGGGGGAGGAGATCACTATAGAGGAGTTGGAGGTGACTCTGAGAACAATGAAGATCGGAAATGGGCAGACCCATTAGAACTAACCAGAGGAGGAAGGAAAATGAAAGAATCTGAAATTGTTCAATTGGTGTTGGAACGAGAGCGAAGTACCAGAGGGTGGGGAAAGTCAATCATAGTTCCAATATATAAAGGAAAAAAAAAGATACAGGGAGTGTAACAACTACAAGGTAACATTCTTGTTGGAACACTTGGCATAAAGAAGAATACTAGAGAAAACACTGAGAATGGTAGTAGAGCCCAGCTGGGGAAGAGCAGCATGGATATAGAAAGAACAGAAGCACGACGGATCCTCTTGTTTCGCCTTAGAATTACGTTAGAAAAGGTTTGGGAATATAATAAACGAGCATATGTAGCCTTTTTCATAGTTCTAAGAAAAGCTTTTGATTCAGTGCATAGGAAGGGACTATGGAGAGTATTGCTAGAGAGAGATTATGCAGTGGATAAAAAGTTGAGAGGAGCCCTGTAGAGTTTGTATAAGAATATAATAAATACGTAATGTAAAGAACAGAATATGAGAATAAGGACATAGTTTTAGGTGAGAACGGCGAGTCAAACAGGAGAAGCGTGTTGCACCCAATTTTGTTGTTAGGCATATCTGGATGTTACGTGATAATAAGGTGAGCCGGTATAGGAGACTTATGACTTGCATATTCTGGCATGTGCAGATGACTTAGCATGCTGGAGCGAAGAGGAAGATAGGCTGAGAAGAGAGGTGGTAACATGTTTTGCTAATAGGCTTTGAGAGGGGCCGGTCTGACTATGAACACATTAAAAGTCTGAAGCATCATTGTGGTTAGTTGGAGAAGGGAAGCGGAGAGCTGAGACGCAGATGTGGAAAGCGACTGAGATATAGCATGGTGGAGAAATGCAAATAATGAAGGAGTATTTGGAAGAGGAGGAGGAAATGTTCAGGAAATAACAAGTAGAATAGCTCAGCATGGGGAAGCTGTAAGAGCAGGGTACCCATACTGAAAGATAGACAATGAGTATGGAGGCTGAAAAGGGTGACTATTCGACGAGATGTTAACACCGATTCTTACTATATGGAGGCAGTGACATGCGCAGTACGACACAAGAGAGATAGTAGAAATACAGTCTGCAGAGCTGTAGGTTTAAGAGTATAGTTGGGGAAAGACTTAGAGGAGACAGAAAAAGGAAACTTAAAAATAATGGAGGAGGTTGGAGTGAGGGCTATATGTAATAAGATGATGCAGCCAGATTGAGATTAGTGGGCGACACCTGGAGAGATGGCAGGGAGGAGAGAGTGGCCATGCAAGAGATGGGAGTGGAGACAGTAGGTGGAGAACTCATTGAGACATGGAATACTGTCGATTCTGGAGAAGAGAAGAGAAGGAGTCCTGGAGGATAGAGGAAGATGGATAAGAGTCTGGCCCCTTTGACTGGGTCTTGACCTTTTCGGGGAGCTGGTGGTAAGGGTTGTAAAATTTTATATATATATATATAATAATATATATATATATAATATATTTATATAATATATATATATAAATTATAATATAGTATTTATATATATATATATATATATATATATATATATATATATATATATATATATATATATATATATATATATATATATATATATATATCATAATATCTATATAATTGAACTCGCATTGCTTCTATTGAGCTTTGTTGCCAACTCTTCTAGCAGTTGATAAAAAAATTAATCGCCCTAATAATTGAGCCCCTTCATATTGTCAGCCACTTCCTGAACCCATTTCAAAGGCGTTTTTTCAAGTAGGTTTCGGAAGTGTTTCTCAATCTGGATATATGCCATGAAACTAAACTAGCAATATTAGCTTCTGTGTCAAATCCAAGATTCAAGTTAAAGTGGCTATCAATTCGATTAACAGTGACATAAAAACTACTGCAATGACGAAAGGAGTCCAAGAAATGCTGGTGAATTCTATAAAGGCCTCCAAAAAGATAGCCCAAATAGCATGACTGAATATGCAGTTTCTGAAAGTAGTGCTGATGACTTTTTTGATTATGAAATATCAACTGGCATTACCACGACTACGAGCGAAGATTCGATGGATATGGAGGTTTCTCAAATATTTTGCTGAATAAAAATCTTCACTGGAATCTCTACGTCATTTTCCTGGTGTTTTGCAGTTTTTCATTTTTTAAATACAACACCCCACTACCATCATCAGCATCAGTTAAGAAAGACTCTTCAGTCTTGGTGGGTTATATTCATTCTCCTAAGAGGCAGACTGTCGATGAAATGCTTAGCAGTTTGTTATTTTTAAAAGGAAATTCAGTGTATGAGAAAAATCAGGTTTCCTAATCTTTTTAGTATCTCATCATATTCTCTTACAATTGTAGAGCTTTTTATATATATATATATATATATATATATATATATATATATATATATATATATATATATATGAATATATATTAATTTTATATATTATATATATATATATATATATATATATATATATATATATATATATATATATATATATATATATATATATATATATATGTAAGGGTGATTGTGGAGTCCAGGTAAAAACATTCACTTAGTTATAAGTTAGATATAGGGTGTAGTGTGGTTAAGATGGTAAAAAAATACCATAATGGAAACTTATTCCGTAACCGGAATAAGAAGACCATTGTTATTAAGGTTACTGCAGTATATAAATTATTTTTTTCATGTTCATACTTTACCCCTTAATTTAAATGGATGACTAAAACCGTATTGTCCTTTTTCAGTAGTTTATATGATATAATTGATAAATCTTATATATGTTTTTGATTATTGAAATTACTTATGAGTAACAAGAACATCTCTGAATTTGATGCTTAAAAATATATCAATTGAAGTTCTCATATTATACTGTTTAGAATCACCTGTATATATAGGAAACCCTTCATTGCGGCAGGTCAGTGGAGCATATTTAATTATTACTACGAATTATGTTTAATATCGTCACATATCATAAATTAAATTATTTAAAGCTCTCTGGAAACGATACTTGTCATATCCCCTTTTCCTTTGTTCCAGTAATTCCCTATAAGTCGGTACTACCATAACTTGATATCTGGTGAATCAAGTCCACAAGACCCCTCTTTGACAACGTTTATCGTTAGGGTAAGATCTCTCTCTCATTTTATATTTAAGCAGTTCTTTCCATTAATTGTTTAATAGTTAAAAGCCTTAAAATAAATTAAGTAACAACTCTAATTCCCGTAATCCTTTTCACAGGGTCTTTATGTTTGATTCTTATTTTGATCTAGTCATCTCATTTTTTGGGTCCTATTTCTAGGACATAACAAGAACCCTTTCTTGTCGGATCCCAATCTTAAGTTTGGAACATAACCAGAGATGTTATATATATAAATCTATTCATATAGAGATACTATAAATCTAGTCATAATCTAGAATAATAATAGTTACCCAGTTGTTACCTTGTTTCGTTGAGATTGTTCCACAATTCCATACCTTGTGTATCTGGAACCTTCTCAAACACACCATAATATAATGATTATTTGAGGTTTAATTTTAAGGAAGATTATAAAGCTACTAAGTAAATATACTCCATAAAACTACGGGAGTCAAATTGACTTCATATATCTTAGCTATCCCATTACTTATCCCGGATAACTGATGAATGGAAATTAACCAAAATAAATTCTACTACTTTTGTTGTATATATGTGTAAAATAAATCTATCTTTTACTCCTTTTTCATTCTCCCCTTCTACTTCTCTACGTTATAAGTGATCTACCTTTAGCCACAAACCAGGAGCATTTGGAACAAGCGGGTGGTCCCTTTTTCATTTATCCTGACATTAGATTAAAGCCCGATTCGCTTTCCTACATATCTCCTCCAGGTAGATATTACTTACTTCTTTTTACTTTTCTCACTGTTCTTTTATATTAAGTCAGATAATATTAATTACTTTTCTTCTGGAGGTCAAGTGACCCTAATATCTCATGCCCTCGTCACTTGGTCTCCACCACATAAATACCAGAAAATAAAAAGTGGCGCCCGAACAGGGACCATCTGTCTTGTTCGGTGCTTTGCCTTGCCACTGGATTGTGATTTTAGATCACTTCACTCATTGTCAACCTCACAATACAGTAATTTAAATTAAAGATATTATTCTCAAATTTCTTTAAACTATACTTAAATTAAATTATTCTCTTGAAAATTTACTTAAACCTCCGTTAACTTAATACATACTTAAACATTCTCTAAGAGTGAATGAGTTTGAAAGAAAGTGTATTATAGAACTCCTTGACAATTGTATTAAAACTATAAACTTCAATTATAATAATGACTGCCAAAAGCGATCCCCCTAGTGACTACAAAATGGTTGATCAATTGAATGCATCAACTGAGTCCGAGACTCAAGAAACCACTGCTAATAACCTGATTGATTCCCACATTCAGGCAGCAAATACTCCTTTAGATTCAGGTAGGGATTTGCTTAATTTTGATTTAAACACTCAAAGGCCTCCTGATCATGAACAGGCGATAGCTTTGGATAGGTACCCAAAACATAACACCGACACTAAACATGTAGATGGTGATGGTACTACGTCTGTACATGAACTTGGTGAGCTGATAGATAAATTTACTAAAGAAAAAGAAATGTTGACCCATAAATTAATCAAACAGAATATACCTTTTGAAGACAACCCTGATACAAAGAGGCTTTCTAAAGGCTTTGACCTTAAAAACCTATATTCTTATAGGGATAATCATGATCTTCAACCCCCACAACATGCACAACATAGACATGGTCCTCAACCACCACAACCTTCTCAGGATTTCCATGGTCTTCCCCTATCCCAAAACTCTCAAGAAAAATTACTTATAGATTATGAGGATTCTCATTGTCTAAATCCTCCACGAAGACCACATAAACATATTTCGTACCCACGTAATAATGAACATGATCTGCCTTTTCAACGCAGACATACACAAAACACTGAACGATTTGATTGGAGGGGTAGGAACACACCACCTATGCCTTCCCAACGTCCTTTCTATCCTAATTTAACCCCTTCTCCTTCTCCTACACCTGTAGATACTAACAAGTTTTATCGTGATCATTCACCTTATTCGAATAAAAGACCTGATTTCCAAGGATATACTAATTATACTACTCGAGGTTCTTCTTCCCTTGCTCAACCCCCTATAGATTATAATTATCCTGAACCTCAAACTTCCTTTAATTCTCAACCTCCCAGAGTTCTTAATTATGATGACCCCAGACACATACAAAACACTTCTTCTTATCCTTATCAACCTTCTTATTCAAGACCAGGTCCAAATGTAGATATGTATTCCGGTCCCATCATGAAACAAAAGATCGATATGATGGAGGAAGCCATTTTGCTTTTAAGTCAGTTGCTTAAAAACTCGCAAAAGCTTAAAGTGGTAGACCCAGGTAAATACAAAGTAGAAACTGGTCAAGACTTCATAATTTATCTCGAGGATTTTGAGGCATACTGCCAGCTTCACTATCCTAAAGCGTATCACCAGTGGTTACGTTTACTTGGCAGACAACTTGAAGGACAATTTCAACAACTCTATCGTTTAATCACCAAGGATGATAGAGACTATTTCTCCGTTCGTGATGCCCTCATACAATGGTATGAAGATGAAGACAAGAAAAAGAAAAAATACCAGTTGCAGGCTTATCACTCCGCCCGCCGGTATCGAAATGAGAGCATTCGTATGTTCGCTCTCCGATTAGAACGCCTTGCTAGACGTGCTTACAAAGGCCTGGATATGCGCGAACACGAGTCTCTCCGTACAGCATTCTTATATAGTCTCCCTCCTGCTATAGAGAAAGATGTTCGCCAATATATAAAAATACAGGAGAATAACCGTAATTGGCGTACACCGTGGGAAGATATAGTAGGCTTTGCTGATTCTCTAGAATCAGATGATAAGCAGTTCCCTTCTTCTTCTCGTACACATACCCATGATATTTCTGACTGTATTCCTTATAAATCCCAACACTCTACTAAAAAGACATACCCACAGAAAGATGAACTGAATGAGACAATCGATTCGATTATCAATATTGAAACTTTACTTCCCAGTTGGACGGAAAACCTTCAGACAGAAGAGGAAAACCGTCAAACCCTTCTTAAAAATTCCCATTCTTCTAAGAACCCAGTACTTCCAAATTCTTCTTTTAAAAATTCCCATTCTTCTAATAATCCCAATTCTCAAAAATCGTCTTCTAAGAGTAACCGTGACAACCATCGAAGCGCTTCTATCCCTAGAAACCAGAACACTTATGCTCGTCACTTGGTCTCCACCACATATATATATATATATATATATATATATATATATATATATATATATATATATATATATATATATATATATATATATATATATATATAACGTATAATTTATCTTTAGTCTTAAAGTATCTAGATACATGTATCGGCGATACATGTATCGTTATCGGTATCGCCAAAGAAGGTAAAGCAAGTATCGGTATCGGTATCGCTAAAGTAAATTTTTGTGTATCGATGTATCGGTATCGCTTAAGCAAATTTTTTGTATCGATGCCCATCACTGTATATATATATATATACATATATATTATATTATTATTATTATTATTATTATTATTATATATATATATATATATATATTATTATTATTATTATTATTATTATTATATTATTATTATATATATATTATTATTATTATTATTACATGTATATTATATATTATCTTCATATATAGATATATGAACATATATATAAATTAAAATAGAGAAATAATGAAATTTTGATAAATGATAAAAATATTTTTTTAGGCATATTGCAATCAGATAAAGTTCTGGCTTTACTCTTGCCTTTTTGTTTTGCTTCCATCATATTTGACATTAAAATGATAATTTTCTAGAATAATATATATATATATATGAAGGTTATTATTATATATATATATATATATTATTATTATTATATATTATATATATATATATTATATATATTACATATATACATATTATATTATACATATATATATATATATGATAATAATAATAATAATAATAATATATATATATATATATATATATATATATATATATATATATATATATATATATATATATATATATATATATATATATATATATATATATATATATATATATATATATATATATATATATATGATAATATATATATATATATATATATATATATTATGATATATATATATATATAGATATAGTATATATATATATATATATATATATATATATATATTATATATATATATATATATATATATATATATATATATATATAGAGAATAATCCCTGAGTGATTCACTCCAGGATTAGATCCCGCCCGCGAACAGTATGCCAAGAATCACCAAGGAGTTATTTATCTATACAAATTGAACTGACGGTTTAATTGTAGTATTTACATCTATATATATATATATATATATATATATATATATATATATATATATATATATATATATATATATATATATATATATATATATATATATATATATATATATATATATAAATAATTATAATAATAATAAGGTAATAAGGATAAGTATGTAAGAACGCTCGCAAGTAAATCAGTTGAATGTGAACAAGTTGAAACTGAACAAATATGGGAGCAAATGAAGGAAGCAATTGTTAGCAGTGCAAAAGAAGTAGTATGTGGATGTGCTAAGGTAGGAAGTAAGAATGTTAACAGTGAGTGGTGGAATGAAGAGGTGAAGCAAGCTTAAAAGTAAAAAGAAGCGTGGTTGAATGTACTAAAAGCAAATGATGAAGTTTCAAAAGAAAGATGCTTGGAATTATATAAGGAGAAAAAAAGAAATACTAAAAGGTGCATACGTAGGAGAAAAGAAGAGGTAAATGAACAGTTTGGAAGGAGGATGAATGGGGACTTACAAGGGAATAGGAAGCTCTTCTGGAAGGAAGCGCGGAAGGTTAAGAATGAGAATAAGGGGAACCTGCTTAGAATAATGAATAGGGATGGTGCTTTTGTAACTGATGAAATGGATGTGAGGGGAGTGTGGAAAGAAACACTTCAAAAATCTGCATAACATTGGCAGTAATGAAGAGGTGATAGTGAATGTGTGTGGGTTTGATGGTGCAAGAAGGAATAGGTATTTTGGAATGAGGTTATTAGCAAGGAGGAGGTAATGGGTAGAGTGAGAAAGTTGAAAAATGGTAAATATGCAGGTATAGATGAAATTACTGGTGAAATGATCAAGAACGGAGGTGAGATGGTGATTGATTGGATTTGGAGGTTGTGTAATAAAGCGTTTATGGAGGGTATAGTTCCAAGTGATTGGAGGAGAGCAGTAATAGTAACCCTTATATAAGGGAAATAAGGGTAACTGTAGGAATTATAGAGGAATGTTTACTGAGTGCTTGTAGGATATGCCAGTATTTTGTCTACATAAAGGTCAGAAAGAATGTAAAGGACCCTGATTGGTGAAGAACAGGGTGCGTTTAGGAGTGGTAGAGGATGTGTGGATCAAATCTTTACATTGAAACAAATGATTGAGAAAATGAAGAAGAAAAGAATAAATTGTATTTAGGTTTTATGGATTTGCAACAAGCGTATGATAGGGTTAATAGGGAAGCTCTATGGCAGGTGTTAGTGATATATGGTGTTGGTGGTAGGCTTCTGAATGGAATCAAAAGTATGTATGAGGATAGTGAGGCGTGTGTAAGAATAAATGGTGTCAAAGGTGATTGGCCTAGTATTAATGAGTGAAGCAGGGTTGTGTTATGTCTCCTTGGTTATTCAATTTGTATATGGATGAGGTTATGAAAGAATTAGAGGTGGGGGTGGCAGGAAATGGTGTTAGAATGATGGAGAATGGAGATGAGTGGATGGTGCCCTATCTATTATATGCGGATGATTTGGTTCTGTGTGGTGAATCTGAAGAGAGTTTGAAAAGATTGGTAGAGAGATTTGGCAGGGTATGTAAAAGGAGGGGTTGAAAGTAAACGTAGATAAGAGTAAGGTTATGGTTGTGAGTGAGGATAGCCCTCAGTGTGAAGTTATGTTAGATGGTGAGCAGCTGGAACAAGTGTTCGAGTTTAAATATTTGGGGTATATTTTGGATGAGAAGGGAACGGATGATGCAGAGTGTAGTAGGAAAGTTGTGAATGGCAGGAAGGTGGCTGGTGCAATTAAATCGTTGGCGAATGTAAAGGGACTAAGTCTTGAGTGTGCTAGGGTCTTACATGAGGGTATGTTGTTACCTGTGTTATTGTATAGTAGCGAGACTATGGTCTGGAATAAGAAGTATAGATCTAAAGTTCAATGTGTTAAGATGGACAATCTTAGGGGCGTGCTAGGTGTGAGAAGAATTGATAAAATGAGGAATGAACATATTAGAGAGTTGTGTGGTGTGAAGAAAGGGGTAAACGAGAGAATAAATGAAAGTATGTTGAGATGGTTTGGTCATGTGGAAAGAATGAATGATAATCGGTTGGTTAAGCGGATGTATAGTGGTGAGTGTGTTGGGAACCGACCGGCTGGGAGACCGAAGAAAAAGTGGATTGAGTCAGTAAAGGAATGTTTGCAGGAGAGAAATGTGAGTTTGGCAGAGTCGAGAAGAAAGGCATGATAGGAGAGAATGGCGGGCTTTTGTATGCATGGTTGTGGCCCACCTGGGCCAAGGGATGAACCCTTACATTGACGATTTACCATAGTGTGGATCCGTCGCGGTCCCATGAAGCTCTAGTGTGGATTTTCTGATTGCGACGAGTTCTTACTAATTAATGGTACAGAGGGGGCGGTAAGGCTGGGCTTTGTTTTCGATATTTGTCATGTTCTCCTACTGCTTTTCTTTTCCTATGCTTGTAGCGCACCTTACTCCCAATCTTGGGAAAAAAAGTTAGGTAAAGAAAGAAAGAAAGAATATATATATATATATATATATATATATATATATATATATATATATATATATATTTTATATATATAAATATTACATATATATATATATATATATATATATATATATATATATATATATATATATATATATATATATATATATATATATATATATATTAGTGATGGGACGATTAAGAATTTTTGACGATGACGATTATAGTAAATTTTGACGATGACGATTAATTGAAAAAGTATATTTTAAAAATTTAACAAATTTATAATAGAAGAATTAAATTGTGTTCACTTCATTCTTATTTAAATGTGTAAATACATTAAGAACCACATTAATACATAGAAAGTTTTCCTGTTATTCATTAACATCTTGGTTTTGTTTCTAATTTCTATATAATAATAATAATAATAATAATAATAATAATAATAATAATAATAATAATAATAATAATAATAATAATAATAATAATTTCTCTTGATTAATAACATTGGTCAACAATATTTTTCTGGCATAAGGTTTTCCAACGGTTTTAAGGTAATTCTGGGGGTACTGATTCCAAATCTCTCATCGATTTTTGTCTATCATATCAGGTTTATGAGATATCACATATTGCAGTTTCAAATAAACTGCAAATTTATGATCATTTTTTTTGTATATCTGAACAGACTTACAGATAAGAATAAGGTAAGATACAATATACAATAATAATGAAAAATACATTTAATTATCCGTAGCACAAAGTTGTGATAGTGAATGCATATAAATGTGAGTGCTTATTACCATTTTAGAATTGACATGTGAAATTAAGGAAAATAGTACAAAAATGTAAATTGACAATAGTTATGTTACATATGCATAAACGACCTCTTCTTTGACGATCTCCGATATACAGCTTGTGGAATGTCTCCCATCAAGGACAGGAGTAATCTGCCATCATGGTGTCCCATCGGCCTTGGTAGCGTTTTTCCATAACTTTAATGTGTTGATGAAAGCGTTCACCTTGCTCTTCGCTCACGTGACCCAAGTTCTCTGCAAAGTTGTCCAAGTGACTATGTAAATAGTGAACTTTGATGCTCATTCTACATCCAAGTGCTTGGAAACTCAAGAGCAGCTCATCCACAATATCTCGGTATTTGTCCGCTTTCCTGTTACCAATGAAATTCTGTACCACATCAGAGAATGCGTTACAAGCTCTAGCCTCTGCCGCAGTCATTGTTGCTTGTTGTAACAAAGTGTGGATCACTGATGAGTTTTCTTATTTGAGGGCCGTCAAATATTCCTGCCTTTTTCTTTGACGAATTGCTTCATTAACCCAAGTTTTATGTGCAGTGGGGGAAATACAATTTTATTCCTATTAACCAGAGGCTCATTCTTGATGTTCTTGCCACCAGGCGTCAAACTGATTCTTGGTGGCCAGGTCTTTGTCACCCAGTTTTCTAATGTAGCCCTACTGTCCCAGTAGCACAGGAAACAAGGGTATTTGGTGTAACCTCCTTGCTGCCCCAGCAGAAAATTAATCATTTTCAAATCCACACAAATTAACCATCCATGAAGATGGTATTGGAATCTATCCAGAATTTTCTTGATGGCATACTCTACTTTTATTGGTACAGAGTATCCTATTGGGATTGAACCATATATATTTCTGTTGTGCAGTAACACACATTTCAAACTTCTTTTACTACTGTCAATAAAAAGTCTCCATTCACTTGAATCATATGCGAGCAGTCCCATATTGAGAAAAATCCCTTCAACATCATTACAATAAACAAGTTGACCATCTGAATGGAAGTACTTTCACAGCGTTGCTTCTTTCGAAAAATCTTGATTTTTTTGATTTATTTGACTTTTTTTAGGCCAATTTTTTTTTCTAAATTAATAACCCTTTTATTACTAGTTATCACCTGATTAATAATGATAAGTATATTTCATCTATATAATAAGCAAATTCATCAATGTAGTTTCAAATCATTTTCAATAAAGAAATAAAGAAAATTAGATTACTCATATTATATATATATATATATATATATATATATATATATATATATATATATATATATATATATATATATATATATATATATATATATATATAGTTATTATATATATATATATATATATATATATATATATATATATATATATATATGTATATATATATTATTATATAAATATAATATATATATATATATATATAAAAAAAAAAATTTTTATATAGAGATATAGATTTCAGATATATATATATATATATATATATATATATATATATATATATATATATATATATATATATATATATATATATATATATATATATATATATATAATTTAAATAACTTGTTTAAACTAAATAATAATTATATTACTAAACTTATTATTAATTAGGTAATAATTAGGATTATTTACTAATTTTATCAAAATAATAATAAAAAGGCAATTTGTGCCTAAAAAATCAAAGAAATCAAAAAATCATAATTATACTTACTAAACTTACTTTTTTTATTTTTTAGGCTAATTTTTTTTTAAAATTAATAATTATTCCTAGTTATCACCTGCTTAATGGTAAGTATATTTCATCTATATAATAAGCAAATTCATCAATGTAGTTTCAAATCATTTTCAATAAAGAAATAAATAAAATTAGATTACTCAGATATTATACAGTATATATAATTTAAATAACTTAATTAAACTAAATAATAATTATACTTACTAAACTTACTTTTTTTATTTTTTAGGCTAATTTTTTTTTAAAATTAATAATTATTCCTAGTTATCACCTGCTTAATGGTAAGTATATTTCATCTATATAATAAGCAAATTCATCATGTAGTTTTAAATCATTTTCAATAAAGAAATAAATAAAATTAGATTACTCAGATATTATACAGTATATATAATTTAAATAACTTAATTAAACTAAATAATAATTATACTTACTAAACTTACTATTAATTAGGTAATAATTAGAATTATTTACTAATTTTATCATAATAATAATAAAAAGACAATTTGTGCCTTAAAAAAATCAAAGAAATCAAAAAATCATTGATTTTTTTATTTGTTTTTGATTTTTAGGCAAATTTTTTTTTTTCTAAAATAATTATTACTATTTTTTTTTTTTTTTTTTTTATCACCTGATTAATGATAAGTATATTTCATCCATATAATAAGCAAATTCATCAATGTAGTTTCAAATTATTTTCAATAAAGAAATAAATAAAATTAGATTACTCAGATATTATACAGTGTATATAGATATATATAATTTAAATAACTTAATTAAACTAAATAATAATTATACTTACTAAACTTACTAATTAGGTAATAATTGGGATTATTTACTAATTTTATTAAAATAATAATTAATTAAAAAGGCAATTTGTGCCTGAAAAAATCAAATAAATCAAAAAAATCATTGATTTTTTAATTTTTTTTTTTTTTTTTTTAAATCAAAAAAATCACCAACCCTGATTACAATAAACAAGTTGACCATCTGAATGGAAGTACTTTCGCAGTGCTGCTTCTCTTTCAGCCTAAAAGCCAACAATTTAGCAGACTGTTTTTCCAAATACAAATCTCTTACCAGATCATTCAATTCAGGATGACTAAACATAACAATTGTATCAGAATCTGCAACAGCTGGCGTATAT
>JABUQX010101525.1:30000-37500 GCA_015478945.1 Trachelipus rathkii
ATATATATATATATATATATATATTATATATATATATATATATATATATATATATATATATATATATCAAAACTAACCAAAGTAACTTAATTAATATTGAGGTATATTTAATGTTGCACAAATTCCCTTGAAATTTCATATTTTTGCCTAATATGTAGGGAAGTTTGTCTAGAGGTTCCTTTAGGAATCGAACCTGTGACCTACGTTACATTCCCCGATTTTTAGACCTTATTAATACTATTAAGTGTGTATTCCATTAAAATGTCTTATGTCTTAATGATGATCAATATCCTAGGATAATGATCCGTAAATCATTGAGTGAACCTTTAAGACGACAAAGCAATCTTATTGCTACCTAAACTACTCGTTTATCAGGACCATAATGTTGGTATCTGATCTTCATTCTCGCAATTCATGAAAACTGTGAGACCATCCTTGAAAGACGGCTTCCTGAAATGAAGGAAACTTTCGCGATCTCTCTCCCGTCCTCAAGAGAGAAAAGTGTTTCAGCTTGGGACGTAAAATTGATTCAAGAACCGATTACAAAAGAGCATTGGTTTTTCTGCCATTTCTAGAGTCAGGGAGATGGTAATTTTGCAAGGAGCTAGCGTAATTTAAAATTGCAGCTACCTAACTTACGTGAAGCATATGCCAGCACTGGTGGCAAAGACCTTGAGGAAGTAACTGACTAGGTGTATCGTCGTCATGTGTTTTGATACAGTACCCATGAACGATAGTTGGAATGGACGATTTCTGTAAGCTTTTAAAAAGAAACTAAATAACGTGTTGTACTTTTGCTTGGGTAGATACATTGTAATAAAAACTTATTATCAAGGCGGCATATCTCTGGCATGGGCTCAACAGTAGCTCACTTGATCTGTTAAATGATTATAACACAACAGCTATGAGAGTTAATAAACAAGAATCATACAAACCAGAGTAGTGGATCTGATTTCTTTAGTTGAGGTATCGGTTCAGGAGAATGCAAATAATTATCAATATTATCATTGAACTCTTGAGAAACTTTAGACTTGTAATGAAACCCCTTCGAGCCTTCTACATTGAATTTGTCAAACATTCTTTCATTTTCATGGAAATATGCTCAGATCGACCAATTTGATTTATGACCTCCAACCAATGTCCCACTTTTATTGATGAGCACAGTGAATATATTTTCAAGTTTTGAAAGTTAGTGGCACGAGTTTACGATGAGAAGAGTGCCGGAGAATTGTATTTTTCTTTTGCTGTATGAGTTTATTAGAGACCCGGACAATAGTTGCACTCCCTTTACAGCAAAGCGTTCAGAAATAATTTTAGACCTTCTGTAGGTGCTTGAAGGTTTCTAATCAAAAGTAGTCTTCAAGAAATTTAAAGGTCATCTTTGCTATTTCCTCTGAGGATCTAATATCTTTGCTCTTTTAATCCATCTCTTTCAGTAGATATGAGATACCATACTGTAAATGCTGGTAGCAGTGACTGGGGATACATATGATAATCCATAAAAGTCTATCAAACCAAACCACAGTTCAAGGGTATGGTAACACTCAAATTAGAGTTTGTTTCAGCGAAAACAAAACCTCTTTCAAAAAACTTATTATTCTGGATTACCTCAACATAGAAAAGATTTTTTCACTCCTTCACAGAGCATGCATAACATTGGTCCAGCTCTCATCCGGAATTTCAAAATCACATCATAACCACTGATAAACAACAGCACCAGTTTCTCTTCCAAGTAATGAGCGAACATCGCAAAACCATCTCAGATATCAAGAAGAAGAACACTGTTGCGGCAAACCAGCTGCATCGAGTGGGATAATACCTGTGATACCATACTCATCAGACGTCTAATATTCCCAGTGGCACAGGGAGGAGATTTTGGAACTCGGCAGCCAAAAATTAAAATTCATTGTTCGTGTGTAACCCTTGAATATACTTCAATCTTTATGATTATTTATTTACTTTATTAATTTTATTTATTTATGATTTATGAATATTTACATGCATTTTTCATTAGGATGGATATATTGATACCCTGAGAGCACTAAAAATCTAAAAATAAATTACCCCATATGCTAAGGATATATATATAGTTAGTATATATATATATATATATATATATATATATATATATATATATATATATATATATATATATATATATATATATATATATATATATATATATATATATATATATATATATATATATATATCGAAATTTACAAATTTAAAAGTATAATCAAGGATTTTAGATTAATTAAAATTTGCTGCCAATGAATGGTTTTACTGCAAAAGAATTATTACAATTCTTTCTTACACTACTCTTATTTAAATCACAGTTAGTAGAACTTATGGAGAGAGAATTATTACACTTGGCCAGTGTGGACACATTGGACAATGGAAAACCTTTTACAGAACTCTTGGAGACCTCCAGGAATGTATCAAAACTATTCGTTACTATGCTGGTTTCAGACAAAACTATGGAGATATTTATACTCTTGTGGTAAGTATAAAATATGTTCGAAACATGTATGTATCATTATCAAGAAATACATTAGTAACTTCAGCCCTATCATATAATGTATGAAGCCCTTCACAGTTCACATACTATACTCCAATGTGCGCTCTCTTGCAGCCACTGCAACTCTCACTCCATCCTTTTATCTCGTTCTTGTTTTTTTCACCGATCTTCTTTTACCCACCGGACGCAAGTTGGAAAGTCTGCAAGATATCTCGCCATTCTACGCATGTTTTAGTACTATCTTGATTGCTTCCTTCCACGATTTCTCCACCACCCCCGAAGTCCGCGCTCCTCTTTGATGTCAACGCTCTCAACCCCTCCCGATTTGTAATTCTTCTAATCAGTTTCAGAACCCTTGTGGTTGACGTCCATGCCTTAGCAAAGAGGTTCTTAACTTTTTTTTTTTTTTTTGGCCACGACCCAAAAGAAACATGGGGATTAATTTCTCGACCCATGGATTTGCTTTGATATTAAAATTACTAATGTAATTAATAAGTGTAATTATTATGCATTATTACTAAATCTTCAATCTGCACAAATTTTGGTATATTACACGTGTTATTCACGAGGAAGATTAAAAATAAAATAAAATTTTTAAAAAATGAACACTTTAATATTTTTTTCTGCACATTTTGGAAGCCCCGGCGACCCAGTTTTGGGTCCTGACTCCTGACCCAGAAGTTAAAAACCCTTGCCTTAGCACCAAATAGCAATGTTGATCTTAAAATGGCTTTATTTATCAGTGTTTTTACCTCTTTTTTTGGAACTTGACTGATCCTCATAAGCGGTTATAGCTGTTTTACCCTCTTTTGAAAAACTATTTATCTTTTTCTCAATCTCCTTCGTCATGTCTTCATCTAAGATAGGATCACTATACGCAGATAGCTAAAATTTCTTTCAAACTCATAGTCTTGCTCCGTCTATAACAGGGTCAACTTCATCCCGTTTTCTCACCGCTCTCATTAATCACCTCTGTATTTCCTTTGCTTATTTTTATCCCCAGCCCCTGCAGTATTTCTTCCTACCTCTTCATCGCTCCTCTTTGCAGAGCTTTCCTCTCTCTCATTACTATTGCTATGTCATCAGCATATGCTATCACAAGGTCCCAGTACTTCTCCCATATCTACTTTCTTTATGCATCTATCCGTGTATGTAATATAGAGTAGCGTTGATAACCAAGGCTGCAGAGCCAGAGCATCGGATTTTCAAGGTTTTTGTGGAGTCGGAAATGGTAAAAATTTGGGCGGACCCGGAGGTAAATAAAAAAAAAAATTGGGTGGAATTGTAGCTGAAGCTGGATAAAACTTTTTCTAGAAAATAAAGGGATTCAGATCTATAGCCTAAGTGGGAGCCTGATAATTTTGCAATTATGGAACCAGAATCGGAGCTAGGTAATTTTCAGATGGTGGAGCCGGAGCATGAACTATATATTTTAAAATGACGGAGCTAGAGTTTGAGCCGTCATAAAATATATTTTGCTCCACAGCCCTGTTGATAACACCCCTCCGTTCCTTGCTTAATTAATACCATATTGAGAACCATTCCCTCCTACAATGAACTGTTATAACTGCACTTTCAGTTCTTGCATACATATTTCTGATGACCCACCAACTTTAGGTCCATTCCATAATAATGGTCACTCACAGTTGTCTTTTTTTTTTTTTCATAATACGCGTAAGTTTTTTGTGTGCCATTCTTATTTTGCTCCAGCTGATCTATCCATTCACGCATATTATTCTTTGCTTTCTTATTTTCTTTCATATATACTATATATCTACATTCTATATATATATTATATATTTTGGGTATTATATTATATTATATATATATATATATATATATATATATATATATAATATTATTTTATATATATATCTATATTATATATATATATATATATATATATATATTAGAGTTGACCGAGAACCAGAATTTTGGGCACCCGCTGCACTATAGTAAAAGCACCACACCAAGTTATTTTTGTCGCATCGCACCTGGACACCAGAATTGTGTGTCACACCGCACCAAAATGAGTGCACCACACACACAGCACCCGGTGGATCAGGCAACTCTAATAAGATGTGTTAAAAAAGAGAAGAGAAGCAGCAGCAATATTTGAGAAGGAAAACATCAAGAAAAAAAAGGAGAAGACAGAAATAGGAAAGATTTGCTAATAAAGCTTTGAAGAATAAGAAGAAGAAAGGATTTTGAGAAGAACAAAATGAATGAAATTGTCAATTTTCAAGCAGTTGCAATCGTATAAAGAAAATATAACTAAGTTTTTATATAAAACTTTTCTTTTTTTTTCTTTTTTTTTTAACACAAAAAATTGGAAATTAAATATTAATCCAAATTAAATGTAAATTGAAATTAAAATTGGCCTTGAAGTAACAAAATAAAATAAAATAACATATACTGTTTTAGAAATTAATTCATACAAGAGGAGAACTAGACCTTTCGTCATGAAAATTACTTATTTGAAAAATGTACTTGTAATACGACATCAGAATTGTTTGATCTCTCAAGAGAACTTGTTAAAAAAGCTGTATCGGGTTGGGAACGCTCATCAGTTGTTTGACTCTTCAGCTCCCAGTAGCTTAGTGGAAGAGCACTCGCCCAACAAAGCGAGAGACCCAGGTTCGTAACTGGCAGGGTGAGAGAATGTGAGCTGTTTCTCTTTTGGCTTAGCTTCGTCTTACTCGAGTTTAAATGAGTACACCCACCCATGAATGAGGGGCTTCCTCTCAGTGGAGAGGTGTTTCAATATATATATATATATATCTATAATATATATATATTCTAGATTCTTCTAAAAACCTTCCAATTTTTTAATATTTTATGTATATACAATCTATCAATAATTTCTCTGTCATATAAATTTTTTACATATATATATATATATATATATCTTCTTTCTTTCTTTCTTTATGCTTCCTTTATTTCCAAGAATGGGAGTAAGGTGCGTGACGAGCTGGAAAGAAAAGCAGTAGAAGAGCATGCCATAAGTCGAAAAAAGCATATATATATTATATATATATATATATATATATATATAATTATATATTATATTATATATATATATGTATTATATATATTACTATATATTATATATATATACTATTATATATATATATATATATAATATATATATATATATATATAATATATATAATATATATATATATATATATATATATATGCTCAAATGCGTGCGTGTGTGCAGAATAGCTATGATAAGTAAAGGTATTTAATTTCTTTTTATATTTAATTTTAGACGGAGAATTCTTATGCATTACAAAACGAGAGCCAGTTGGAGTGGTGGGTCAAATTATTCCTTGGAATTATCCTGCCATGATGGTCGGTTGGAAGTGGGGACCCGCTTTGGCTACAGGATGTACTATTGTTATGAAACCATCAGAACTCACCCCAATCAGTGCATTGTATTTAGGAGCTTTAGTGAAAGAGGTATGATCTGTTTTTCAAGGTATTTTTAATTAAATTTGTCATTATACTTCAATTATATTAGAGTTGAAGTTAAGAATTTTTTATTCAAACTATAAATTAGTTGATTGGTGTTGATCTATTTGTTTTTTTTTTTTCATTTTTCATCATTTTCTTCTTGGATTTATTTCAAAATTTTATATTTCGTTTGGGTCACATTAGAGTAATTTACCCTTATTGATAAAATTTTCAAAGGCTATTTGTAGCCTTCTGATATAGTTTGTAAGAACAAAAAATGAGATTAAAAATTGAAGGTGAAAAAATGGCACCTTAGGGAACGCCATTATATAGTTTGTATGTGCGGGAGTAGTGTCGTCCTTATATAACTTTTGTTAGCAGTACCTCCTGATGGTAAGTTTTCTATTATTTTTTTTGTCTTTAGTGGGCATGTTAGTATTTAATATTTTATCTATTAAAATATATCTTGGGACTGTATCGAATACCTTGTTGATATCTATTGAGATTAGAATGGTGCGAGAGGGGGAGGATTTTGATTAAAGCCATTCAGAATATGTTGTGTTAAATCAGTTAATAGAGTGGTTGTGGAATGTTTTTGTCTAAATCCATGTTGTTTGTTAGATAGAGGAATATAAGGTAAGATTCTATTGAGTATTTGTTTTTCCAATACGTTGGATATTGTGGAGAGCAGTAAAATTGGTTTGTATGAAGCGGGGCTGTTAGGTGGTTTTCCTGGCTTTAGTATAGGAATTATATGGGTGTGTCCAGAGAGGAGGGAGAGTTTTAGTTTGCCATGCTGTGTTAAATAATTGGATGAAGACTTCGATAGCCTTGGATCCCACCAAATATTTGAAGCGGATATTAGATATTTGGTATGGGCCTACTACTGTTTGTGGGTTTTTGATAGGTTGAGTACTTCTATGGAAGTGAGTGGGGTGGGGGATCTTCTCGGTTGTTCTTAAGTCTTTTAAGACTTTTTGACGGAGACCGTGGGTTTATAATTGGTTTCAGAATAGTGTGATATAATAATATTACATCGATTTTTTGAGCTTGGGATTTTATTGGTGGGTTGGTGGGAGTTATGTTTGTTATGTGTGGATTTTTTTTTGTTAGGAATATTTTTGTTGTGTTGCTTTTTTTTTGTTCGAAATATTTTTGTTGTGTTGCTTTTATGGTCTAGTGTTTCTTCGTGTACTCCTGCCAATTTTTATTCTTATTTGAGTTGATTTAGTTATTTATTCAATTGTTAAGGTCGATGATTTGATTTATTTGATTTTGATTTAGTTTTCTATTTTGCCTGAGGGTGTTTTTTATTTTATATTAGGATATATATATATATATATATATATTAATATATAGTTATATATATAATATATATATTATATATATATATATATAAATTATATATGCTATATATTAATATTATATTTTTAACATGTTATCACCACCGCTCACGGACAAATCTATATAACTATATATCTATATAATATACACTGTAATAATTATAAAATATTATATAT
>JABUQX010101525.1:40000-46764 GCA_015478945.1 Trachelipus rathkii
GTTGCATTCACCGGTTCTACTTTAGTTGGGCATAAAATTATGGAAGCTGCCGGAAGAACTAACCTAAAGAGAGTCACTTTTGAATTGGGAGGGAAGTCTCCTATTGTTGTTTGTGAAGATTATGACTGTAAGTATTATTATTATTATTATTATTATTATTATTATTATTATTATTATTAGAAATAACATAACATATTAGTTGCTGAAGATATGCACTTTAGATCCATTTGTAAGTTAGCTTTTTTTTTTTGGAGGTTGCTTGCGTATAATTTAAGACAGAGGTTCTCACAAGCTTTTTGGGCTACGACCCATGATCATCAACAAGACGTTCAGCTTCACGACACCATGGGTCTATCGTGAAATTTTAAATAGTAATGTAATAATATTAAATAAGTGCAGTAATTATTTTGTTAGAAGCTATGAAGACCTATCTCAGAAGTCGGCGACCCATAGGTATGAACTCCTTGGCTAAGAGATATTCATCCAAAACATGTAAACAGACTGAGAGATAACAAACCATATTTTATTATTTTTATTATTATTATTATTATTATTATTATTATTATTATTATTATTATATATATATATTATATATATATATATATATATATATATTATATATATTAATATATATATACTATATATATATTTATATTATATATATATAATTATATATATATATATATATAAATATTATATATTATATATAATATTATATAATTATATATATATTATATATATATATATATACGGTGTGACTGAAGGCAGCTGAATATGCTATGGATGCAGTCTTCTAAATAATCATGGTCAAAATTGCTGCGCAGGAATCACAACTTCGTTCACGATCAATTCGACGAATTTTGTAAATTGCCGTTAATTGGCTCAATCAAAGACAGTTTGACGGTGTTGATTATTTCCTTTTTAATGAATGTAAAATTTATTCAAGGAACCTGATTATACAGGTTAAAATCATATAATAATTATATAACAATAATTTTTATTTTTTTAAAATTTTATTATTTCTACAATTATGTATTTAATATTATTTATTGTTATTATATATATATATATAATAATATATATATATTATATATATATATATATATATATTAATTAATTATATAATATTATATATATATAGTAATATAATATATATTATATTATATTAAATATTAAAATTAATATATATATTAAATTATAATATTATTATTAATATATATATATATATTAAATATATTAAAATTATTAAATAAATAACTAATATAATAATAATATTTAATACTAATATAATTTATATATAGAATTATATATAAATAAATTATAAAAAAAAACTGTAGAAGGTTTTTGGGGCGCCAATCCCTATAATGCGACGCGCGTACTGGGTACATTGAAAAAGGTATACAAAAAGAGGAGCAAAATTAGAAATGTGGAGGGAGAGAACGGCTTGAATACACAAAGGACTTTTTTGTTGCTGGCCAATGTGTTCTCACGGGTGTCCAGCAAGATAACATGACCATTGCTTCAATGGAGGAAGATAAGTTCTGATTCAATTATCATTCCTCTGATTATATACAAATATTGGTATTTACCTTTGTTAGAAGTCAAAATTTTAACCGATGTTTACATATAAGTCGTCGTATAAATATTGTTACGTGTACGAAGGTATATCGTGTTCCTAGCCTAAGCTAATTTTGCCCATGATTTAATTGAGCTTAGTCTTACCTAATAGTACATTAATTTATCAAAATCAAGAATATTTCGTTATATATATATAATATATAATATATATATTAAATATATATAAGTTATAAATATTATAATATATAATATAATTTAATATATATAAATTATATATATATATTAATATATATATATATATTATAATAAATATATATATAATATATTATATATATTTATATATATATATTACTTATATTACGCTAAAAATAATTTAAATGTATTTTGTATTTCTGTATATACTATGGATTAATTAATTCATATAGGGCGACAACAGCACATATCCATTTTTTTTTCTAACCAATTTCATTGAAATGTATTAAATTATGATATTTATACAAATTTATCTCACTTTTAATTGGTGATCTCTGCTTTTAGCAACAGAGAATGCAATTATCTCTACGCTCTACTGTAAAATGAAGAAGATAAGAGAGGATATTGTGATTACTCACCAAAATTAGGTATATAAGTGACCATTAATTATTAATATTTAATATATAATTATTTATATTTAAATATATTAATTATTATTATTTATTATTTATTATTATTGTTATTAAATTAATATTATTATAATTGAGTTAAATTATAATGAAATTATATAATTAATTTTATTATAAATTATATAACGATTTATAAATAATTATGATCTTATTAATGTATATCATAATCATTATTTTTATTTGAATTTGTTATTATATATTATTCTCATTTATTACCCATTTCTATGATTTATTTTATTATTATCATGGTATTTAATTTTATTATTTAAATGTATTGTATATTTCTATCCTATTAGTTACTCTATTATTTGAGTATAATTCATTATACTCTATATGAGTGTCAGCTCGTCTTTTACATTTGATATTATTTATTATTATTATTATTATTATTTTTTTATTATTATCATCTTCCTGACTCCACTATCCTTGATTCTATTCACAAAAACGAGAAGGAATGCTTATCATGTGTAAAGTTTCACATTCGCCTGGCACACTTGCTAATTTTCACACATCTTGGAACCTTTGTATTCGACTTTCCATATGTGAATGTGTATTTGACAGAAGCCAAAAACATTTCTGAAGATCTTTATTTTTATCCTTCTACTCTCCTTTCCTGACTAATATTTCCATAGCTAAGTTTCTACTAAAATAACATTTCTTTTCGACTCCCCATTTTCTTTTTCTATTCAAATTTCACGATGGATATATCCGGTAATCTCAAAAACTCTTAAAAAAATCTATATATCTATCAATCTATATCTATCTATCTATCTATATCTATCTATTTATATCTACCTATCTATATCTATCTATCTATCTATTTATTTATATCTATCTATCTATCTATCTATCTATCTATCTATCTATCTATCTATCTATCTATCTATTTATCTATCTCTATCTGTCCATTTGTGTGTCAGTCTGTCTGTCTTTTAGTCAATAATTCTATTACATTATTCTATATATTAAAAAAATGGATTATTAATATATTATTAAAGTTAATAGTGAATAAATTTAATTTTATAAATAAACAAGCCTTTGGCTTGCTCCTAACGGAGCAAGGCTTGTCTATTGAGCGAGGGCTAACGCCCTCGCATTGGGGGTGGTATCTATATATATTATATATATATATATATTATATATATACTATATATTCTATTTAATCTTTATATATTTATAATATTATATAAATTTATAATATATATATATATATATCTATATATTTTATAAAATATACTTTAAACATCATTGTGGATCACAAATAAAAAATTTTAAGTAAAATAAATTTAAAAAATTAAATAAAACTGAATTTAAAAAAAAAATCAATTTGAAAGCTCAAAAAAAAAAAAAAGTAAGTTCATTTTATAGCAAATTAAAGTCCATTCAACAAAGGAAACGAATTGGGAACGTTTTTTGGCATGTTTAATAATAATACTATATATGATTATTTTTTATTTGTATAATTTGGAAGAAGGAAATACAAGTTACTCCACACCTCAATTTAATAGTGCTATCGAAAGAAAACAGATATGGAAGTCTTCGTTCAGGTTTGTTATAAAGAAAATACGCACATGCACTTCTATGACAATACCTCGCAATTTGTCTTAATAAAATTAATAAAAAAAAGTTGTTGAAAAAAAAAAATAAACAATTTATTAATTAATAATAAGATTTTATAAATTTATTTCAATACTATCTAAACGAAGAAACGCTACAATATTGCCTTTTAAGTTAAACTTTTTTTTTTTTTGTATTTATTTTTCACTATAAAATATATAACTATATATATTATATATATTATATATATATAGGAAATATTTATTTATATATATAATAATTATATATATATATATATATATATATATATATATATACTATATATATATATATATATATATATATATAAAATATATATATATTTTTTTATCACCCTAGTTTTATTGAAACAATTTCAGTTAGATAATCACCTTTCTATTATGCACCTTTCTTCTCTCCCTCACGCCAAAGTTCGCAACTGGTTTGAGACCAAAGTTTATATATCGCAGTCCCCCCAAAAATTTTGTTCTTTTTTTTTTTAATCTAACCTTGGCCTTTCACCGGTTAAAAAATAGTAATAATTATTTCTGAATTTTTCTGGATTTTATTTCTCTACTTCTTGCATTTTGTTTTACTTTGTAAATATGTTTGATACTTTTGATTTATTTTAATCTTAATTTGAATTTTGGGTACATAGATTTAAAAAAACAAAAAAAAAAAAGCTTTAGCATCGCAAATATGTATTACTGCACTATTCTTTTTTATATGTGTAAAATATTAAGTTTACATATATATATAGTATATATTATAATATATATTATATATATATAGTTATATATATATATATATATATATATTTATATATAGTATATATATATATTATATATATTTTAATATTATATATATATATTATATATATAATATAATATATTATATAGTAATATTATATATATATATATTATATATATATATATAATAATAATATATATATGATTAATATAATATATATATATATAATATATATATATATATACTCATATATAATAATATTATATATATATATATATATGAATATATCATATACTATTTGAGTTCCATGTACAGGACCACCACTGCCTCAAGGAAGCGGCCACACTGGGTTGAATGATTAACTCCATGGGTAGTTTCTTGCTCATACACATTTTAGATGTCACAAATGAAAAAAATGGATGGCAAAATGAATATTCATCAAATAAATAAAAGCTAAATAAAAAGATGTCCATACATTATAAATAGTCATAATATTACATAACAAAATTAAATGTTGTGAAGAATATTCAGTTCTTGGAGATAAGAGAAAAAGAGAAAATAGAGTTACTATTAAATGGGAGGATTAAGATAGATATGGGATAAATTTTTAGGTGTTATAGACCAAAGAGTAGGAAAATAACGACGGCGAATGAGGTCCAGTTGTGGACAGTCAATGAAGTTATGGTGAACAGTTTGCGGGGCATGGGGAAGGCAAAATTTGCTAATGGGAGGGAGATCCCGTGACATGTAATGGTTGTGAGTGATGTTGGTGTGGACAATGCGGAGGCGTGCAAGGGCTCTCGCCGGTGAGAGGAAGACCACTCACTAATGTTCGGCTTTACATTTCTGTTTCGCCCCCAGCATTCCTGCCAGTAAGATCGGAATCCTTGTCGGAGAGCAGGATAATAGTCAGTTGATGTGAAGTAACCTTGTCGAATGGCATCCGGAAGGTACCTATAACAGCTCCAGAAAGAGGCGGCGGCCATTCTGGCCTCTCTGTCCGCGATTTCATTGCCAGTTCCCTTACGTGAGATGGGAACCAACATAGTGTAATTTGTTTCTTGCGATAGTGAAGCAGTCGAAGAAATTGTTGTACAGCTGATACCATTGTGTTTTTAGAATAGGTGGCTTTAAGCGCTTGGAGGGCGTTGAGCGAATTTGAATAAATGACATAAGAGTGGTCTTGGTTAAGGATTAAAATTCGAGAGAGGGCAATCATTATAGCCATTAATTCTGCCCTAAAAATTGAAGCATGAGGGGGGAGTGAAGACAGGACGGACATACACTGACCCCTGTTTTAGAGCAGTCAGTAAACTGGAATAAATTCACGGTGAACTGAGGAATGAGACAATATTGATGCCTTTAACAAGGCTATATAGGGAGAAAAGAGAGGTCAGGACCAGGCAGATTGTGAGAGCAGGGAATAGCAAAGGTGTATACCCTTCATCATAAGAGAACGGCAGCAGTTTTTGCAAAGGGATATTGAGGAAGTTAAGGTTGTTATAAACTGTGTTTGCAAATGGCCAATAAGGAGGATTCTGAGGTACCTCGCAGAATCGGTGTCATAGCAGACTGTATTGGGGTTTGAAAGCGAAGATAACTTGTGCACATGATGTATTCCCTTCGAAGAGAGTGTCATCACATCGGATTCAGCTTCAATGCTCACCCAGGGGGACGATCGGAAGTCTCCAGTGGAGATACGGATCGCCTCATTTGGATGGGATTTAACAGGTGTAGTAGAGTTGGGGAGGCCTGACTATATACTACGCAGCCAGTCAAGATTCGATCGGATTATGGCAATGTATAGACGTAAAAGGGACTAGCGATCATAACCCCATGATTTTGAGGAGAGATGATGTAACAGGTCAAGCACGCGATGACAAGTCATTTTCGAGAGTAATGTGCGGTGCGTATGTTAGGTAGTTTTCTAGAATCAGGGCAAGAAATTTAACTTGTGAAGCTACAGGAATGGGTGAACCATATAAGGTTGGTTCGCGGGAGGAAGGTGGCAGGTTCTTCGAAAATGGAAGGCATGGGAGTTACCCCATTGTGAAATATTCTCAATATCTAGTTGAAGTTGCCGTTCAAGAAATGGCAGCCAAAGCACCGGCACCGTCATGTCATCAACATAGAGAGAAAGATTGACTGTCACTGGGATAGAAGTAACAATGTCATTGAATCCGAGAGCAAATATTAACA
>JABUQX010101526.1:0-2500 GCA_015478945.1 Trachelipus rathkii
CATAGTTGCATTATATGTTTAACATATATCTATCAAAGACATGTTTCATATCATTGTGATTTGTTTCTCTCCCTTCATATATATATATATATATATATATATAAATATATATATATATATAATAATATATATATATATTTATATATATATATATATACTTATATATATATATATATACTATATATATATATATATATATATTTTTACTATATATATATATATATATATGCTCAAGTTTGCTTGAAGTGTCACAACGCTAAGCCACCGCACGCCACTGATATATATAAATATATATATATATATATATATATATATATATATAACTATATATATATATATATATATATATATATATACTCTTTATATATAAATATAAGTAGCTATATATATATATATATATATATAGCACATGCCCACCACCACCAAACTCCACTGCTCAACACAAACCGATCTAAACTCTGACCACCTCTCTATCATCATAAAATATCAAAACTTTAAACAAAACAAACTACCCACTTAGGAAATCATATACAAACTACAAAAAAGTTGACTGGACAGACTTCACCAATTATACATGAAAATAACACTACACACCTAAATATCACAGGCATAAACACTTGATAGGAGTCTCATAAATCTTTGTAACGGTTATCATCACAAATATCACCCCATCTACCTATTATCAACACTATGCAAACTTCTAGAAAAAATCATACTGAACAAAATAACACCACATATCACCAAACACAAATTCCAACACGGCTTCAAACAAAACTATTCAACCACAGCCGCATTCATAAACATCATCCAACCTACAATCAATGGTCTAAACTTTCAACTCACTAAAACAATAATCATCTTCGTAGATATTACTCAACTTGAGCTGGTACCCAAACTTAACTTATTCCACCGAGCTGATAAAATCAAATATCACACTAACTAAAGAAATGGATTTCTTCCTATCAGAAGAACAGCAAAAGCCACAACAAACAACACAAAATCCAGACAGTAAACATCAATAACGTAGTACTCAGGTGCAATCCTATCACCCACGTGTCTGACCTATTCACTTCCGATCTCTCCTGCAACCACAAACAGACCACATGAACATAACAACACACTGGACGACATTATATTTGGCACCATATCAGAATCTAAACACTGCCACAAACCTGACGCAACAATACATCAATCAACTCCAAACATGGCTAACAGACAACAGAATGTCCGCCTCACCAAACAAATCATCAATCACTTTAATCACCACTGACCGCCAACTTGGCACCACTCACCCCAAAATCTACTTAAAAAACATTGTCCTTGCCCTTCAACAAAACTTCAAATCCTCGGGTAACGCGGCCTCATCTTACCCTTACAAAACACGTTGACCGACACAATTTCAGCCAGCGATGAAAACTGAATATACTAAGAACCATCGCCGAAACAGACTTCTGAAACAATAAGCGAATGCTCCACTACCATGCCTAAACAATACATACGTCCAACTCTAAACTACGTCTTTCCAACAGCACCCTCCTGACTAAAAACAATATAAAGAAACTCCAAACAACACAAAACAAAGCACTATGATTCATAACAGGATGTACATCAACAGCACCTACTACCCATAGACATACACCTGGATATGATAGGCACACAATTCTTTGCCAAAACTCAAACACCTCTACAGCCCATGCCATACTACCCTCCTCAATCTAGCCACTATACAGGCAAAAACGCCTCCTTCTTCACCCAGTACTACTTGCTGACAAATCCTGATCATGGCGGCCTTCCACTAAACAACACAACCGCCCAAACAAATCCACAACACTAACAGAAAACTACCTAAGACACACAGACAGAAAACAACATACAAAACAAACATCCACCAAATAACACCATAATTCAATTCCCTCACAGAACTAATCAGTCATCCTTACCCAGATGGACTGACCACCCAAATTTACAGATAACTACAAACACAGATTCTTATCAGCAAATGCAAATATTTATTTCAAACTACTAAACAGGTCCAGAAAACATATTCCACTTTCTTCTCACCTGTCAATCTAACACTCAGCAGAGCAATCTGGAACATTTCAGCCCTGGAAGATCTCTGGAGGAGGCCGGTTGCGTCGGCGGGGTACCTGGGTGAGACATAGCAAACTCTAAAAACAGGGTTGTCAGGGGTGAGAAAGTAAAGTATATATTATATATATATATATATATATATATATAGATATTATATATTGTTGTATATATATATATATATATATATATATATATATACTATATGCTATATATATATATATATATATATATATATATCAGGAAAAACAGATGATGGTGCAGAGAATTCCTCCAGAACAAGGTGGCTGGGAAGAAGGTGCCACCAAAACGATTAAGCTTGGATTTCAATATTGAAACAAAATTGATGTGAAATAACCGTAGATTTATCTACAAGTATACATATATATATATATATATATATATATATATA
>JABUQX010101526.1:12500-15000 GCA_015478945.1 Trachelipus rathkii
ATATGTAACTATACACCCTCTTTTCTTTGTATGTATGTATGTATGTATGTATGTATGTATGTATGTATGTATGTATGTATGTATGTATGTATGTATGTATGTATGTATGTATGTATGTATGTATGTATGTATGTATGTATGTTTCTATCTATCTATGCTATCTATCTATCTATCTATCTATCTATCTATCTATCTATCTATCTATCTATCTATCTATTTATTCTCTAATTTATTTGCCTGTTAAGCTCTTCGTATCCAATCTATCTATCTATCTATCTATCTATCTATCTATCTATCTATCTATTTATCCTTTCCTTACTCTATCTACTAAACGCCTGGAGATAAAACTACCGATATTAATAACCTACCAAAAGTTATTTTTTCCGCATAGAAAGATATGACCCAAAAATTTTATTAATTTTATGCAATTTTTTACTGACAAAACTATAGACCTTGAATTGTGATTTCGGGATTTTTAAATTTATTTTTTTATTGACTTTAAACATTTATTCTTTGGGTCTACATGTGTACGCAAATAATCTATACATAATAGTGTGCGTATTTTTCTTATACTTTTCTGTACATTTATATTCGGATTAAAGGCATAAAAATATCGAGATGGTACTGGTACTAATATCACTATTGATACTACTATAAATACTACTACTACTACTTCTACTACTACTGCTACTACTACTACTACTACTACACTACTACTACTACTACTCTACTACTACTACTACTAAAAGTATTAATAATAATAATAATAAAGTGATACATTTATGATTTATTATTATTATTATTATTATTATAATTATATTATTATTATTATTATTATTATTATTATTATTATTATTATTATTATTATTATTATTATTATTATTATTATTATTATTATTATTATTATTATTATTATTATTATTATTATTATTATTATTATATTATATTATTATTATTATTATTATTATTATTATTATTTTAGCTGTAATATCTCCTAATTGTCTCCACGGACATAATTTCCCTATCGTACTTATTCACTCATAAGTACTTTTCCTCCTTATTGTTTGTTAGAAATATGTTTTCTCATACGTTTTTTGAAAGTACGTTTTCCAGTACGTATTTGTAAGTACTTTTATTAATCAAACATTCTTTCATATATTATATATATACATATATATATATATATATATATATATTATATAATATAATATATATATATATATAATATATATATATATATATATACTAATATATTATAATATATATACGTCTTGTGTTTTGGCTTCTAGGTCCTGTTTCCTTTATTTATATATATATATATATATAATATATATATTATATATATATATATATAATATATATATATATATATATATATATATATATATATTAGTATATTATATATTATATATATATATAATTTCTAGAAAGCTCGATTTCTCGTACTTATTTTCAGGTTATTACGTTTTCCAGTACGAATATTCATTGGTAAATACTTTCCCCTCTCAGTACTTTTTTCCCATATGTTTTGCTGGAAGTCAAGTACGAAATCTCGTGCATATATTCAAAAATATTGGTTTGAAGGTACAATAGGATTCTAGAAAGTACTCTTCCTAGCAAAGCTTTTTCTTATATAATACATAATAATAATAATAATAATAATAATATAATTATATATAATAATAATAATAATAATAATAATAATAATAATAATAATAATAATAATAATAATAATAAATAATAATAATAATAATAATAATAATAATAATAATAATAATAATAATAATAATAATAATAATAATAATAATAATAATAATTAATAATAATAATAAAATAATCATAATAAATAATAATAATAATAATAATTAATAATAATAATAATAATATAATAATGATGAAATAATAATAATAATAATAATAATAAATAATAATAATAAATAATAATAATAATAATAATAATAGATAATATATAATAATAATAATAATAATATAATAATAATAATAGATAATAATAATAATATATAATAATATAAAAATAATATAAATAAATAATAATAATCATAATAATAATACATAATATCCCATAATGTTAATGCCAACAACCTTCTTTCCAATGTCAAGTAATTATTATAAAAGAAGAAAATTTAAAGGAAATATTATTTATTATGTTTTTGAGATAATGAATTTTATAATATGATTATAAAAAATACTTCCATGTAATAATAATATATAATAATAATAATAATAATAATAATAATATATAATAATAATAATAATAATAATAATAATAATAATAATAATAATAAAATAATAATAATAATATAATAATAATAATAAATAATAATAATTTTAATAATTATAATAATTTTAATAATAATAAAAATAATGTCAGTATTAATAATAATAAAATATAATATAATAAAAAATAATAATAATAATAATGAATAATTTTACTTATTTTTATATAAATGAAAGATTTATAATAACGTTAAAGATGCGA
>JABUQX010101527.1:0-33236 GCA_015478945.1 Trachelipus rathkii
CGGTACTTCGTTCGGCCCTCAACTGGTGTTTAACCGTTTTCGCATTATCCATTGAAACGCTTTCGCGTTTTGTTATACTTCGCCTTATATATATATATATATATATATATATATATATATATATATATATATATATATATATATGCTATATATATATAGCTCTGCTGCTGCTGCTGCTGCTTATTATTATCTGCGATTGATTTGTTCCTAGGGAACCTTAATTTATAAATGAAAAGGAAGACAAACACCAAAGATAGGCCATAGTATATTCAGAACGTTTCACGCTAAAGCTAAGTCATAAATATATAAGTAAATAATAAAATATAAATGAACAATGTCCAATAATATTTACGATTATATAAAATATATATAAAATATATAGAAAACTAGAATTATATAAGAAATTACAAGATTACAAAAAAATAAGGAAATTACAAATTACAAAAATTACAAAAAATTAAATCTATTAACCTCGTTTTACTAACCTTATACATACTGGATGAACCATAAGAATGAAAGAACAAAGTTTAAATCCAAACTATTTATACTTAAATTATACATAAATTGGTTGGTTTTTTGAAACTTATTATACTTAAAAATCAATATTTATAACAGTATAAAATGAAAGTTATAAAAGACATATAATGAAAATTATTACAATTAAAATAAATTAGAAGTTTAATAGAAGATAAATCAGAGTTGAGTTCGGGCTCCAATTCATGAATGTAGAGGCTCTCCAAGATTTTTCTGTCGCGAGTATCAGTGATGGAGGCAAGAATCGAGAAGTCGTTGGTAGTGATGTGATGATCAAGTTGTCGCAACAGCTAGCTGTACTGTTGAATTCTAAGCTTCGAGGATATAGCATAGATTGGCATAGGGAAGAAAAACCCTTATATTTGGCAATCCTGATGCAAAGTTGTAGACCTACATAGCGGGCATTACAGCCAGCACACTTATACAAGTAGACTATCGAGGAGTGCAACTCTTTAGGGATTAAATCTTTGGACCTGAAAAAGTTACTAATTTCGAAGTTATTAGTAGGAATAAAAATAAAGGTGGCAAATGGGAAGTGTCTCGTTAATATAGGTCTGAGGGTTCTAATAAGGGTGTCGGTGAATCGACCTGTGTAAGGAATCTTCAGGTAAATTTTCTGTTTAGGGACATCAAAAAAGTGGGAGTAGGTGGTCTAAAATGGTTCTCAAGGAAAAGTTAAATATGATTTTATCAACAAGGTATGAAGGAAAGAGATTAAAGTTAGCGAAGCTCTTAAATATTGGAGTTCTGAATGAAAAGAAATCCAGGAGGAACATACCTTAAAGGCCCGGTTTATTCTGCCTGTAAAGCCGGACAACTCAACCCTGATGTATCTTCAATCAAACTTAATTTATTTTAATTGTAATAATTTTCATTATATGTCTTTTATAACTTTCATTTTATTATACTGTTATAAATATTGATTTTTAAGTATAGTAAGTTTCAAAAAACCAACCAATTTATGTATAATTTGGGTATAAATAGTTTGGATTTAATCTTGTTCTTTCATTCTTATGGTTCATCTAGTGCGGAGAACCAACATCAATTTTTTGTAATTTTTTGTAATTTCCTGTAATTTTTTGTAATCTTTGTAATTTTTATATAATTCTAGTTTTCTATATATTTTATATATTTTATATAATCGTAAATATTATTGACATTGTTCATTTATATTTTATTAATTTACTTTAATTTGATGATGCCTGCTGTTTCAACATCTTCCACTAAATCGAGTTAAAGCAGATATTTTAAGAACCAGATATAATGAAGACGTACTTCATCGTTATAGAAGATTGGAGTCCCTCTCAAAGAGATGTGCCAAAGCTGATGCAGACCTCGTTTTCCTTACCGTTTGTATTTCATACAATTATGTTCCTAATTTCATGAGAAATTTGCAAATTACCCAATATCCTCCAGAATTCTCCTCTCTACCGCAAAATGGACTTCTAAACTTCTGGTCTCGAACTCCAATACAAACAGAGGTTGAAGCTTGGACTGGAGAACAGTTGGATAGAGCTCGTGCCGGTTTTCGTAACGATGTCTCTTGGTTGGATTTGGTTATCTCCGGTACCTTGTGAATCGGAGGGTGAGTATCTTTAGACGTCCACTTTACAAAAGACAAATTATTAAACTGGAAAGGCTGGGCCTTATTAGTAGCGAACATTAATCGCAGTTCCGTAATTACTAACTTCAGTTCCAGAGCCCTGACCATAGCTGAAACTAGAATCCTCTCCTTAGGACTAGATTTCCACCTTCCCCTTTTTAAGCTCGACTTTTTCCAATTCTTTCTTAAATTCGAGAAATTGTTTCTCCAACTCGCTGGCCTTCATAGTGTTCATGGCATGGATTGGACTGGAGATGTCAGGTATGTTCTCAAAAAATTCTTCTACTCATTTAACTCAAAGAAAATTTTCTCCCCTGTTTTTAGCTTTAAGGATCTCAATATTCTGAGAGACTTAGGAAAGGACAAATCCATCATCATATGTCGCCCTGACAAGGGAAAAAGGGTAGTGTTTCTTAATAAAGCATCCTATCTTCATAAAATGAACAACATTTTGAACGATGTCTCAAAATTTAAACTACTTACAGGTTGTTTTTTTAAACATTTACTTAGAGTAGAGGATAAGATTAATAACTTTGTCAGGTCCCTAAAATCTGTCAACTCTAACTTTGACTCACTTCCACGTATCTGGTAGCCAGCCAGGCTTACTGTATGGGCTTCCCAAAACTCACAAACCTGACGTCCCCCTCCGTCCTATCCTCTCAGCTCTTAACACCCCCACCTATAGTCTCTCGAAATTTCTTGTACCATTGATTGACCCCATTACCCACAACCAACATACCCTTCATAGTTCTTTTGAATTCGTGGATTACATTTCATCTCTTTCACTCCCTCAAGCCTTTATGGTGAGTTTTGATATTCAGTCCCTTTTACACGTTCCTGTTGCCGAAACCCGTGAAATCATTTCCAATACTTTGTTTTCTAACCAAAAATTTATAGGAGGTCTCAATAAGAGACAATTTACAAAATTTATCAATTTAGCCACCTCAGATTCTATTTTTCTGTTTAATAACATCCTTTATCAACAGATTGATGGTGTGGCTATGGGTTCACCTCTGGGTCCCTCTTTCGCCAACGCCCTCCCCTCTGCTATCATGAACAGTCTTGGCTCGAAAAATGCCCCCCAGCCTTCAAACCCATTGTCTACAAAAGAAATGTGGATGACTGCTTCTTAAATTTTTCTAACAAAGAACAGGCCGACTTATTTTTAAATTTCCTTAATAAGCAACATAAAAATATCAAATTTCCATGGAATGTAAAGTGAATGGATTCCTTCCGTTTCTTGATGTTGGCGTCTCTCGCACTAATGGTTCCTTTTCTACACAGATTTACCGCAAGCCGACCTCCACCCAATTAGGCACCCACTTCTTCAGCTTTCTTCCAGATAAATTTAAATTGTCCGGCTTTACAGGCAGAATAAACCGGGCCTTTAAGGTATGTTCCTCCTGGATTTCTTTTCATTCAGAACTCCAATATTTAAGGAGCTTCGCTAATTTTAATCTCTTTCCTTCATACCTTGTTGATAAAATCATATTTAACTTAATTCAATTTTAGAAAAAATACTCCCACTTTTGATGTCCCTAAACAGAAAATTTACCTGAAAATTCCTTACACAGGTCGATTCACCGACACCCTTATTAGAACCCTCAGACCTATATTAATGAGACACTTCCCATTTGCCACCTTATTTTTATTCCTACTAATAACTTCAAAATTAGTAACTTTTTCAGGTCCAAAGATTTAATCCCTAAAGAGTTGCACTCCTCGATAATCTACTTGTATAAGTGTGCTGGCTGTAATGCCCGCTATGTAGGTCAAACAGGCCTACAACTTTGCATCAGGATTGCCAAACACAAGGGTTTTTCTTTCCGTACCAATCCTCCTCTATCCTCCCCTGAATTTTCATCCATACGTAGCCATAGCCACGAAAAAGATCATCCCCATCACTACCAACGACTTCTCGATTCTTGCCTCCGTCACTGATACTCGTGACAGAAAAATCTTGGAGAGCCTCTACATCCATGAATTGGAGCCCGAACTCAACTCTGATTTATCTTCAATCAAACTTAATTTATTTTAATTGTAATAATTGTCATCTACATATCTTTTATATTTTTCATTTTATTATACTGTTATAAATATTGATTTTTAAGTATAGTAAGTTTCAAAAACCAACCAATTTATGTATAATTTAGGTATAAATAGTTTGGATTTAATCTTGTTCTTTCATTCTTATGGTTCATCCAGTATGTATAAGGTTAGTAAAACGAGATTAATAATAGATTTAATTTTTTTTTGTAATTTTTTTGTAATTTTTTTAATTTCCTATATTTTTTGTAATCTTTGTAATTTTTATATAATTCTAGTTTTCTATATATTTTATATATTTTATATAATCGTAAATATTATTGACATTGTTCATTTATATTTTATTATTTACTTATAGCTGATGATGCGCTTAGCTTTTTAGCGCGAAGAAACGTTCGATATATTTTATGTATCTCTCTTTTTTTTTTGTTTTTTCTTTTTATCTATATATATATATATATATATATATATATATATATATATATATATATATATATATATATATATATATATATATATATATATATATATATATATATATAAGTGGTACTTTCAACACTTTCGCTAATCACGATTGTACTAATATCCTCACTGCTTGCTAGCGTCAAGACGAATAATGCAAGATTTCCTTCTTTCAAAGGAAGAGATGGGCTGTTGCGCCACAAAAAGGAAGTCGGAAACAAAACCAAACAGGTAAGAATATTCCTTTGTATTGGGAAAGGTTGAAAATAGTCTGTAGGGAAGAACGTGAAAATATGCAAATTAGAGAAAACGTTTTTAATCGTTCTGTTTCAATTTCTAAAGTCAGGAGAACAATTGAAGGCGTTTATTTAATTACCATAAAGACCCCTCTTTTGCAAAAGAGTCTTTGACTTAGAAGACTTGATTCAATTTGCATATGTCACATGATCTTCAGATGAAGTAATAGCGCGAGAGTTAGGAAGGGGCATAGGAGGTCTCGGAAGTAAAATCAACTTCTGAATTGGGGTTGGAGAACGTGGCAGAGAATGGATACGAAAAGTATTATCCGAAGGCGCATCTTCAGGTGCTAGTTGGATTCGAACATTAGATGTTGGAATGGTCTGAAGTGGGATGTTCTCAGCCGGGTTCGACACCTCTGGTATGCATTTCCTACAAAGGTATGTTCTTTTGGTCCAAACAAAATACGCAATAACAAGAACTGCGAGGAAGAAAATAGTTCCTGAAGTTCCTCCTCCAATGTATGGGATGAATTTGATCTGTGGGAAATACGGGGTAAAAGGATGCATGGACTTATTTAACTGATCTAGTCTTTGATACCAATGTATTTCCTTCAAAGCTTGAAACTTGGGAAATAGAACAGAAGAAATATTAGGTAAAGCAACATGAGATAAAAAGTTGAATAAAACATGATCAGAATGAGAGATTAGAGAAGAAAGTGTTATATTCTTTTCTAGGTGAATAGGGTTCTTGAACTGAAATTTAGCAGAAGTGAAAGCGCATCCGTGAGGAATAGTGAAAACATAGTCATAGTCATGCCTTTAATTGCTCTTTTAACTCGGTTATTAGTAAATTTGAAGTGGAAGCATAATTTCCTAAGATGTTAATTTTCTTTCTGAGTAGTTTTACCTGTTTATCTGTGGCCGTACCAAAAAGAATGTTGAGGACGTCTCCTCCGAACTCAAAAGCAGCTCGTTTCTTTTTTGATCGTGCTGAGATCCACGGTAACTCACTTACTTCATTTAATTTCTGGGCTAGAACTTTTACTCGAATGGTCATCAGTTTAAATTCCCATTGATGAGCCCTTTGGGTGGTTGAAACATTCAGAAATGTGGCTTCGAAAGTTGGTAGGAATGACTCTTTGATGTTATTTACTAGCTTAGTTGTCTTGACAATTGTTTCTTTAATGTCTGAGGGACATTCTAAGGAGATAATTAAGTCAAGGTATCCTTCTATGAAACTTACTTCACCGTTGCGATATAAAACTAAGCCAGGCAAAATCTTTGTTTCTTCATTTTCCTTTAGTAGAATATTTCGACATGTCGGTATGATGTTGAGTAGAAACAAGATCACTTTTCCGAACTTCATTTCTGAAATATTTTAACCATATTGAAATACTTTATACTTTTCTGTATTCTTGTAATAGTTAAAGGTCGCCTAATCATACTTAATTAATTTTGAACATCGGAAATTAATGGTTACTTAAAACAAAGCATTTACATCTTACGAACTATTAGTTTCTTATATTCGAATGCTACATACTACTAACTACTTGTGAATTTTAATTTTTAATATTAATTATTGTATACTAGTTAATTACTTATTTTTATAAGCTAGGGGTTAAGGCATAATTCTTAATACAAAGTTAATTATTTTTCCTTAAAATTATTAAAAGTTACTTGTTTCTTATTTTTTTTCTTTATGGAAAAGTTTTTTACTTTTTCTATTTTATAGTATTTTTTATTTTAAAAAAATGCGTTGGAGTGAAACGTATTCTTTAAAATTTATTTTGTAAAAAAAAAAAAATAAGCAGAAATATAACTGATGAATCTAAAGTTAATCTAAATTAAATGTTAGTTTAAACAGAAATATAAATAATGAACGTAATCCAGACTAGGGTTAATCTTAGTTAAAGGTTAGTTCAGATCAAAAGTTATATCTAAAAAAAATTAAAAAAAATTAGCGTAGAAGTTAATCAACTTACAATTAATAAATGTATTTGCGCAAAATAACTAATACAAGCTAGAGAACTTAATTTTAAAACCGGTTATCTTAATGACTACATTTCTTAATCCAGTCTAGGTTTTTCTTAATGCAACCTAGTTCTCATCAAAAAACAAAACAACGAACAACAAAAAAAACTATACAAATGCAAGATGCGAAATGTGCGTAGACATTTTCTTAAATCAATAGAATATCTTCTCGAATCTAAAGAATATCTTCTTAAATCTACAGAGTTTTCCTTAAATCTACAGAAAGTCGATACGAATTAATAGCCAGGAGGCAAATAATATGTCTTATTTTCTCTAACTATCGTATTCAAATCCAATTTAACAGGCGGAGGTTGGACGGTAGGAGTCTTCGCTATAGTCTCCGTTGTGTCCTTCGCCTCTGCTTGTTGTAGGGCTTGTTCCCTCATTCTTGTTTGACTTCTCGTAACTCTGGGGGTAGAATCTCTGGGACCAGTAAACAATTGATGTGATCTGTAAGACGGATCTTGTTTTCTGTTATCTCTGACGATTTCCCTAGGGGATGATTCTACAACAGTGGGAATGGGATGATTCCCGTTACTTTCAGGGGCATTAAGAGATTTCTCTGGGTAAGGAATTCTTGGAGGGGATCCGCCGTGGGCTCAATATATCTCGCCTTCATGTGCGGGCGGCTCTTGAAGAATTTCTTTAGCAGGGGATTAAAATGAAATCTCTTGTTGAATGGGTGACAAAGATGGTCTAAACTCTCTTCTCCGAACTGAGGGATTAGAAGGAGTTCTTTGGAAGTCATTTCTAGGAGTGGAACATACAAAATCACTGTCAGGACGTACTCTTCCTGCAACTATATCGCTATACCTTTTTCTTTCTACAACTTCATTGCAATACCTTTCAGGTTCCACCGGCGCTGGCTGTTCTATGAGAGTCTGATAACTCCAAGAATTATTTCCAATCAGAGTTGGTTGTGGTGGAGGAATTGGGAAGGAGTTGTAACCAAACTGAGTTGATGGCGGTGGAGGAGATGGAAAAGAGTTATATCCAAACTGAGCTGATTGTGGTGGAGGAGTTGGAAAAGAATAATAGGAAGGTGGTCGTTGGGGTGGAGCAGAATAGTCTTCCACTCCATCATCTTCTTCTGAACTGATTTCTGAATCACTCTTGGGTGCATCTTCATCAATTCTTACTTCCTCTTCTTCCTTGGAGCTCAACATTTCTTTAACTGCTTGAGGATTCCAAACTTCATCATTCATAAAGTCAAACTGTGACTCTTTGATCTTTTCTGCGGCAATTACCTTGGCGTTGTCTACATGGACAGGAAATGTTCTACCTTAACTTAGACAAATTACCATTAATTTATTTGGTCCTTTTAAACATCTCACAATGTATGGCCCTTCAAATTTGGGACATAGCTTTGAACTATGATGTGGCTTCTTGACAGCTCTGATGAAAACATAGTCTCCTATTTTAAATTCTCTTTTCTTGACTTTTTTATGTTGTTGTTCCAATGTCTTAGTTGTCTCTTCCTCCAACTTTTCTCTGGCCAAATCTCTTATGTTATCGATCCTTTCTATCAACACATCTACTTCATCTGAAACAAACCTCTTTTTCTCCGCCTTGTTTACAAAAGGGGATACATAATCGGGCATTTCATAAGGGACTCTCTTTATATAACCCTGCAATAGGAAATGAAGAGAGGATCCGATGGATCGATTATAAGCGGAATAATAGCGATTTGGGCAAAACTAAGGTACTTATCCCAATCTTTATGGTTGTCTTTCACATAGTGTCGTAGGAAAGACTCAATGTTGGAGTTTATCCTTTCAACTACTCCGTTCTGGGATGTTTTGTAATTCAGAATTTCCGCCTTTTGTATCCTCCAAGCCTTGCACAAGTTCTGCAACGCTCGGGCAAACTCTTTACTTGACCTAGTCTTACAAGGCACTAACTCAACGTAACGCGTCAAAACATCGCGGAATACTAGTATATATTGGGCTCCCGATTCTGTACACGTGGGGAGTTTCCCTATACTGTCAACATGAACGCGTGAAAAAGGTGTATAGGGCAAAGGCCATCTATTGATCTCCGCTGATGGAGGTTTGGGACCCTTTGCTCTAGCACAAGACACACATTGATTACAATATTCTTTTACTAACTTCGAAAGGTGGGGGAAAACGTACTTTTCTTCCACCCTCTTTTCTGTTCTCAACTGTCCTCCATGTCCGCTGCCTAGCGAAGCGTGGCAGTGATCAATCACGCTGTATATCATACTGTCAGGGACCTGTATGACATAAGGTTTTGTTTGTGTAGCAAAATACAAGACACCTTTAATAAAAATGGGTGGATAGGTTTTTGGGTTCGCTTTAGCCCATTGCACTAATTTACCTAACCTTGGACACTTTTCCTATTCTTTTATGAAGGTTTCCTGCGTTAACACAAAATCTGTTCGAGGTAAATTACCTTTATTTTTAATCACACTTTTAATAAAGAAGACGTTAGGTGCAGGATGTCTACTCAAATAATCTGGAGGAAAATTGTTCTTACCCTTTTTATAAACTATGGTGGGGGAAAAGCTATTAAAAAATAAGATCCATCTAGCTAGTCGACCAGTCTGTTGCTTATTACGGAAGATGAAACAAAGAGGCTGATTATCTGTGATGATGGTCACCTTATAGCCGAAGACGGTGTTCTTAAACTTCTGTAAGCAGAACACTACGGCCAGGCACTCCTTTTCGATCGTATCGTAGTTCTTCTCACTACCTCTCCTGAGTATTACAGTGGAAACGGCCAGAAAGTGAGGCTTCTTCTTTTCCATCATCTGTGAGCTGGTACAACACGCCTCCAATGCCGTTATTACAAGCATCAGTATTCACGAAGAATTCTTTGCTATAATCAGGGAATGTTAACTGTGGCTGTACCATTAACTTATCTTTTAGCGTGTCAAAAGCCTCCTGGTGCTTTTTCGGCCATATGAATGGGACATCTTTCTTAACCAGATCATATAGGGGCTGTGCAACGACTGAGAAGTTCTCTATTAAGAAGCGAAAATAAGAGAAGAAACCAAGAATACTCTGTGTCTCTTTAACATTCGTAGGGGATGATGAAACTTTTCATCGTTTCCACCTTCGCCGGATCCGGGGAGATTCCATCCCTTCCTATCTTGAAACCTAGGTACAAAACCGATGATTGTAGGAAGCTACACTTGGACAGTTTTACCCTTAACTTGTTTTCTCTAAAAGCGGTAAGACCTTTTCTAAAATTTTCAAAGTGTTCGGTTACATTCTTGCCTAGCACTACGACGTCATCAAGATAGACTTGTGCAACGGGTCCTAGGAGGTGAGTCAAGGCCATAATCATTACGCGAGCATCCACAGAAGGCGCATTCTTATGCCCAAACATCAGACGGGTAGGGCAAAAGAGGCCTTTCCTGGTCCTAAATACCATTAGCTTTTGCGTTTCCTCCTAAACCTCGAGCGAGTTATAGGCATCGATGAGGTCTACCGATGAAACTCCATCAAAAGCTCGAGCTGGTTTTCCAGATACTCTGGCTTCTCTAAGACGCTATTCTCGGCATCCTCTTTTGACATTTTCGCTTCGATAATCTCTCTATACACTTGCCTTAGCTCTGTCTTGGAAACACCTTTGGAGCATGTGGCTTCATTGGCTGAAACTATTTGCTGTTGTCTTCTTGTGTCTGAATCTACTTCAACAGGTTCGCTAATTATCGGATAACTTTCCCCTAGATGCACTCCTTTTTTCAGATAAACTTGTTTATCACTCAAGTTTATATAACTAAGGACAATTGTATTATTACGCACGGGACTCACCGAGTTAGCTATGTATAAGTTGTCTCTGGTAAGAGCTGGTGTCATTATACATTTACGCTCCAACTCGAAATCATCTTGAGTTTCGGGCCTAATTTAAAATGTCCAGATGACCGTGCTTGCAAAAAAGTATTCTCAATTACTTTTAATCCAATCTTGATTTCTTCGTCGAGCATCAAATAACCATCTTTGGTATGGTTAGGGCTCGTTGAAACCTGTAACCTTTTAGTTTGACTCAATTTTCCTTTATATTAGAAGAAATGTGCTTATATTTCGGCTTAGCTCCTCTGTGCTCAGCACTGTGATTAGTAGAGGGTCGAGTCTCTTTCGTCTCCCACCCGGTTTTCCATATCACTTGGTCTGACTTGGTTTGAGCTGTTCCGTTTAATGCAACTCTCTCTTCTCTTCCTCTAGGTCTAGGCACTTGCTGCCTATGTGAGGGTTTGACTGACAGGGCTGCCTTCCTTTCCTGTTGAAAGTAACCGTCCATAACTGATTGGTTAGTAAAGGTTTGGTTCGAATCCCAACTGATTCTTTTCTCTTTAGGCAACTGTTGCCTGGGCGGATGTTTTTCGGACAGAGTGGGGTCTCTTACTCGTCTGAGATTCCCATCTGTATACTCCCTAATTAAATACAAACCATGTTTGGCAAAGACGGGAATGTCCACCTCCTTACCTTCTTTGATGGACATTTTAGAAGAAAATAAATTTAGAGTTATGGGTAAATTAGCTAAAATGTTATTACCTAACAGTATATCCCAACTAGGTTCACCTTTTACTTCGCTCACTTGAAAAGTAGTGAGGTAATATCTTTCATGCATGCGGAGATACAACTGCACTTCTCCTCTCAACTTGGTCTGATTATTATTCACCCCTTGCACTACGAGATCTGTCTTTTGAAGAGGTACTTTGAAATTACCTTCTTTTTCTAACTCTCTTAACCGCTTAGGCGTGACAAGGCTGATACTACTTCCGGAGTCAAGTAAGACGCATGCCTTAGCCTCCCTATTACCTATGGAGTGGGTAAGGTAAACATTAGTATAAAAATGATGACCTAATTTGAAAGGTCTGTCGACACTTTCCTGAAAAAATGTACTAGCTACAGTTTTATCTCTTTCTCTGCTAAATACCCATCTATCATGTTTTCTTCCTATATTCCTCCTGTCTTTGCCACTTGCCAAAAATTTTCTTTCTCTATCTTTTCGTCGGAATGGGAAGGTTCTCTCTCTACAGTTCTATCTTCCTCTTCTTCTTCTTCTTCACTCACCTCAGAGTCTCTTAATTGGCTGTCAGCCACATAGACTCTTGTGTTCTTCCTTCCCTTCCCATCCGGGGGCCTATGCTCTTCCTTTCTCCTGGAGAAGGTCCTGGGCCCTCTCCTATCTGAACTGAAACGCCCTTGTCTTTTGGCCTTCACACCTTTCTCCATATCATCTTTACTATTGAATGGGATGAACATTTGGTCTTCTCCTGGAGTAGGCCTCCATGGAGGGGCTTCTTTTCAATTAGGGTGACAGTTATACGATGTTATGCTTCTACAGAATTGGCAAAAAGGTAACCCCCATCGACAGGCTCGTGAAGAATGACCTACGGCCTCGCAAGAAAAACAGAAATCGTGCTCTTTCAGTTCTTGATCGGTCATTAAATTAAGGATTCCACTGTCTTTCCGTGGGACGTATTCTGACCTCGCCTCTTCTCTCTTCTTTCGAAAGGTGTTAGCTGGTTTCACCTCCTCTCTTTTCTTTCGAAAGGTGGTAACTGATCTCACCTCCTCCCTTTTCCTATCTTCATACCTTGGTTTGTGGAAAGACTCCTTATTCTTCCTATAAGAATTGTTGTATTCAAATCTCTGTCTATCTTCAGGATCCTCTTTGGCAAAAAACACCTTGGTGGTACGAAACTCCATTTGCTTTTTAGGGCCAGTCTTTAGTAAAGCTCATTTATGAATTTGAGACAGCTTTTCTAACAACTCAGTTAAACTTAACTCTGCGTCGATTACCTGGAGTATTTTCTCTTTTAACCTTTCACCATCTCTCCTCTCGGATACATTCTGTAAAATCTTGGCTGTAACCATGATGTTTATCTGCTTAGATTTAAACACAGCCTCTTTTTCAAGATCAAGCAATTGACTTTGGTATCTCCAGAGTTTATTCTTTAATTCTAGAATAAAGTCTGTAAAGATAGAATCTCTTTCTCTTTTGTATTCGATGAACTGTAACCAGAGATCGAAAACAGTGCACTAATCCTCTGGCTGTAGGAAAATCTTTAATTGAGATAAGAAGTTTTCTAGTTTTTTAAATATGGAGAAGCTCGAGTCTTTCAAGAGGTAACAGCGCGCTTCACTGTCTAAACTATGGGATATGGTGGATTTAGTAAAGGCAATCTTTTGGCTTTCATTTAATTCACCTAAAGCGTTAAGTTTCTCATTCAAGGTGGATATGTAATCTATGTACCGAATTCCTTGCCAAATCTTGGACTTCAAATTCTTATTAAACAGTTTTAATCCTTCAGGCACCTCCGGAAAAGCAGGTGAGAATAAATTGGATGGGTAGAATGGAACTCCACTTGGTTGAGGCATATAAGGATATCCAGGCCACGCTCCGGGTTAAGGATAAGGGTGGTTAGGCATAGGTGTTGTTCCAGGTGGAATACCATTGTAATAAAAAGATGTGGGGGTGGTCTCGGTGGTGGACCACCATAATAAAAGCTGCTTTGCCCTGGTTGGGCGTTTGTGGGGGCGTTACTTCCTTCTGTTCCTCCCGGGTGAGCACTTAATTGCTGTGGAGCCACGTTGTGCCCAGCAGGGGGGAAGGTTTGCCCCCCAGACTGATTAGGATTCACTGGCGGGTCCTCGGACCCTTGTTAAGTAACGGGGGCTTGGTCTGTATATATTTTAATTCTGCAACAAATGAGAACGGATAAAGCAAGTGCTTTATATATCATAGAAATATGAGAATATATATATATATATATATATATATATATATATATATATATATATATATATATAAGAAAGAGAGTGTGTATTTGTGAGAGTGTGTGTATATATATATATATATATAAAGTATATATATATATATATATATATATATATATATATATATATATATGTTATTCGAAATCATGTTAGCACAGGATGATGAAGACTAAATAATTTATTTATTTTTCTTTACCAAGCTACATATAAAACTACATCCTTCTATAAATATATATATATAATATATATATATATATATATATATATATATATATATATATATATATATATATATATATATATATATATATAAAGATAGGAAGAGTACAGTTATATATATATATATATATATATATATATATATATATATATATATATTTAGTTGGTTACATATAATATATGTACATATATATATATATATATATATATATATCAGTATATATATATATATATATATATATATATATAGAAAGATATAAATATATATATGTATATATATATATATATCTAGCATATATATATATATATATATATATATATATATTTATGGTACATGATTTATATAGTTTAGCTTCAAATACAAAGATATATATTTAAAAATTGAAAACAAATTGCATTTATCAAATAATTTAAATTTAGTTCAGTATAAATTTAGGAAACAGAAATGAAACTGAAAATGCAGCAATTTTTTAGTTATCTATTAAAACTGGAAAAATTTAAACCAATAATAGGGGAATAATAGTTTTCATCCTCGCCTGAATATTTAATTTTTTATGTTACTTCCTTGATCAACGTCTAATATAAGTATATATATATAAGTTAGAGCTAGGTTTATGACAAATTATTTAGCATACAGTATATATATATATATATATATATATATATAGATAGGCATATCATATATATATGTAAAGTATATTTATATATATATATATATATATATATATATATATATATATATATATATATATATATATATATATATATATATATATATATATATATACATATATAACTTTTTGTATTATTTTTGTAAATATATATATATATAAATAAAGATATATATATATATATATGCTATATATATATATATAATATATATAAAGAATATATGTTATATATATATATATATATATATGTTGTTAAGGTTATTGGTTATATATATATATATATATATATATATTACATCGTTCCACACATAACCATACTATTGACATTAACAACATGACTCCTTTCATATATTCAAAAGATTTACACAGAAGAAAACTTCTGGAATCTTACTTCATCCTTAACAATAATAATATTAATAGACAAAAAGAGAAAATCAATATCAATCCCACTCTAAATAACATTATGAACTCCACAAATTTCTATAAAAATCTTAAATCTACAATTTAAATTACTTTTTAAATTCACATTGTTAAAATAATTTAATTTTAACTTTAGTCTTTCAAAAAATTCATCGGATGAGGTTTCAGAGAAGAAACAAAAATTTTGGCTTTAGTTTATTAAAAATTTATTTTGGGTAAAATACTGACTTCCTTCTAAATTATTGAAAGATTCTCTACAAGGGCTTTTATTAATTACTATATCCTTTAGCGATCATTGCTGAATATTTACAATACATACCCTGAATTTTCCCTTCTTCACTAATAAGTTTCAGATGATGTTCTGACTCAACACACTTCAAGATACCAAACTCCCATTAGGTAAATGTGTTTCTTTATATGTCTGACGTTTTTGATCAACCTTTCCATCCACACCTATGCAAGTTAACTGCATATTTTTATATGATTCACCATCTTCGCATATGACCACTACCTTTGCCTTTGCCGTATTTTTTTTCATTAATCGACCATTACGTGAAAAATATCAATATATGGTCCCATTAAATGCCTGATGTCATTAAGTAAAGCTTTAGCCAGAGCAGCTGCACGATGAGTAGAAGAATAATCACCTCTGACAAGTTCCATAGCGTATCTTGGTAGACTCAGTGTGCTATAGTATGATGAATACATTTCTTTTGTTATTCATGCATCTTCCTGCTAAAATAGATTGGTTAGACCAAATAGATTGATAGACCAAAGATTTGGGAGTGTCGAGAGAGGCAATTTATCAGGTAAAGTGGTCAGCCGAGAAATTATCACCTGGGACGGTACCATTGAGGAAGTCAGGCTCTGGTGCAACTCTACGAAATCATTTTGTTATGCCTTTATTACTGTAACATCATTGCTATACTGCCGTGAACTAAAAAATAAACCCCTGAGCTCCTCAAGAACCTTGCAACAAGGACAATCTGGCATCGCCTGCAAAAGGACCTGGGTCTTTCAAGTCACCGTGCTTCAAAGAAACCAATGCTCACACCAGCAATGAACAAGAAAAGGGTGAATTCTGTAAGAAATATGGGGTCATGTTAATTTTTTCTTACGTTCTTTGGTGAAGCTTTGTTAATAATGAAAATGTAAAATTTACCCCTTGGAAGAGAAGATAAGTTATTCAATATTTACAGTATTGGTGAAGCTCGATAAATTTTTAATTTCTTTTCTTTTTAATTTTTTATTTTTGTTTATTATCCTAAACGTTATTTCAAACAATTTATTTTAACTATTAACTTGCAGTTGCGTGCTAAAAAAATGTTTTATGACTTGTTTTTCAATATTTTAATTATTGTTATTTATTTGTTTCTTATGGTATTTAATTACATTACATTAAAACAAAGAGGAATTATAAAATTTAAGATCAACCAGTGTGTGTTAAATTTAATAACTACTTGCGGGAGGTAACATAAATTATTATTTTTAATTTGAAATTTGATTACCTTAGGTTAGGTTACGTAATGTAACGTTATGATTAAGTCAGGTTAGGTTTGGTTAGACTAGGTTAGGCTAGGTTAGGTTAGGTTAGGTTAGGTTAGGTTAGGTTAGGTTAGGTTAGGTTAGGTTAGGTTAGGTTAGGTTAGTTTAGGTTAGGTTAGGTTAGGTTAGGTTAGGTTAGGTTAGGTTCGTTTTTTTAGGTTAGGTTAGGTTAGGTTAGGATAGGTTAGTTAAAATATTAAATTAGGTTAGGTAAGGTTACATAGGTTAGATTATGGGATAGATTAGCTTATATTGCATTAGATTAAGAAAGTTCAATTTTGCTAAAAATAAAATTTAATTTATTTCACAGGTTTTTGCTAATTAATCTAATATGCATTGGTGAACAAAACGTGACGGTGGAAAGTAAGTGGAGTGTTTTTATATATAAAACTAAAAAACAAAAAGAAATGAGCATACAGATGATTAATTCCTATATTTGCGAGTATGCGTGGAGTAAAAGAAATGAAGGAAAAAATCTATTTGAAATAATATTAAAGGATATTGCAGAATTTTAAACATACATACAAAGTCTATATATATATATATATATATATATATATATATATATATATATATATATTATATATATATATATATTTATATATTATAATATATATATAATATATTAATAAATAATATATATATTATTATATAAATATATATATATATATATATATATATATATATATATATATATATTTATTAAAAAGGAATGTGACTATTTGAAATATTATCAAAGGATATTGCAGAATTTTAAACATACATACAACCTGTATTGTATATTATATATATATTATATAGTATATAATATACTATATATATATATATATATTATATATATATATATATATATATATATATATATATATATAATATATATATATATATATAAATATATATATATATATATATATATATAATATAGTATATATATAATATAACATATATATATATATATATATATATATATATATATATATATTATATATATATATATATATATATATATATATACTATATATATAATAATATATATATATAGTTTTATACTATATTAACAGAAGATAAACACCACCGCTCACGCGCAGAGCCCTAATCTAGGAAGAGGTGTACTCAATTAACGTTCTGAGCAAGACGAAGCAAGGCCTAAGGAGAGAATTGCTCACCATTCTCCACCCGACAGTTTGCGAACCTGGGACCCTCACTTTGTTAGGTGAGTGCTCAACCTGAGATACGCGGGCGCTTTTTAATAATTAGAACATAAAATATTAAAAAGAATACATATATAACATATTCAATAATACATACGTTACATACACAAAAATACATATATAAAATACATACATATAAATTATTACTATCATTATTGTTACTATTTGTGCAAAACACTATATTTAACAAAATTTCTTACATATAACTTTCACTATAATCCTCTATCTATTTAAATCAATATTGAAATATTATTATCATTATTATGCTTATTAGCATTTTAATTAATTTTATTACGCTATACACTATAGTTCATGTATTTAAATTGTATCCACTATTACTTAAATATATTAATATTACGCTATAATTCAACTATAGTTCACTGTAATTTTAAATTATTCACACACTCAACTTTTGCTTATTAAATAACATTATTAACATAATTACCACTATCTAACTATTATTATTAATATGGTATCCGGTATATCACCACCATTTGAAAAGATTAATGTGATAGCAAGGGAATTCCGAACCCTTGCCAACTGGAAGAGAATTTGAAAATTCATGAAGAAGAGAGAATTATAATAAAATTGCCTTCTGGGTTACAACGATAGAATTCATATTGACGCATTGTAACAATAGTGTGAAAATAGTGACTCAGTCTAAGTCCCACTTTCTATATGTAATTTATAAAAAATATATTTTACATAGTTGGTCTTCAATTATTTCACTTTATCTTATATAATTTATTTTATATATTCTGTTTTAAATAAATATTATAATATTATTATAATCTCTATTTAATAAAAAATAATTGAAAAAAGATGATTAGAGTGTACTGTGCAAATAAAAATATGTAATGCTAATTACAATATCATATTCATCAGATATTCGAATAGAATAATGAAAGGGGTTCGGGAATTTTGTTAATTATTATAAAGGTCCAAAATACGTTGAAAAATTTTTAAAAACAATAATAATATTAACAGTAACAACAGCACCGTATTAAAATATATATCTTTAAAATAAGTATATTTGTTCTATATTCTGATTAAACACTACTAATTAAAATTATTTAGATTGCTTCATAAATAATATCATTTGTATATATTAAATATTATTCACTATCATAATAGCATATTATTATATTAATTATTATTATATGTATTATTATTTAATGAACTGACTTTCATTTAAAGATGTCAATTGCTTCTTGTCTCTTTACATATTGAGATTCTAAAAAGCTTGTCAGAGGTGATATGTTCCTTATTCTAACTTGTGACTTACACACTTTTCTTCTGGTGTGAATCATTCTGTTCTACTAATATTCCTGCACTTCCTCGTTATTTTTCTTGTGTTATTCAACTACATTTGTGCACTAAAAATTTTACTAGGGATACGGGAACAACATAGGAAAATACGGTGAGATTCTCACGATTAGTAGGGTGGAATTACAAGACTAATCATATATAATTCAACCGGGCAAATACTATAAATAAATAATTTATAATATATTAAATATATTCAATAATAATGTATTAATATACAAATAAATAATTCAAATGCAAATTTCTATTAAGAAAATTTCATATTTAATTTATTTTCGGCGCTCCACACTATTATACTCAAGTATACTATAGCGCTATATTATATCTTAGTATAGTTATCTTAAGTAAGGAGTAGTGTGCGGCGAGCCAGAACTGACTTTCTTTAATGTTAGACCTAACCCTTATATTTTAAAAGATTACGGTTTTGTATCACTCACTACCCATAGTCTCTCTGTCATCCTACTTACTTAATTTATCTTATCCGAACTCTATTCCAAGGATAATCTAATTTCCTACAATGGCATTGAATCATACCCTAATCTAAAGTGTCTTATAATTTATATCCCTATTTTACTATGAAAGTTAGTTAAATGGATTTATTTTGTAGCTCAAATATATTAATCAGATTTAAATTTACTATAATATTGGAATATTATTCCGAGTTGGATGGAGGAGAGAGATATATAATTGTGATTTTTTAGTAGAATCTGTAGTAATCTTCTACTCTACATAGTACTATAACCGAATCATTTAACAATAGTTATATTAGTTAATGGTGTATCATCTCTACACATGGACATTCTAATAATCAGTTTAAATTCATTATAGGTATTGTACACCATCTCAATAAGCTCTATAAAAGAGATCGGTGTGTTGAGTTTAGGTAATGAAAGAAATAAATATAAATGGATTAAGCTAAAGATATACTATGGTATATCGAAATATTTTGAAAGTTTGTATCTCTAATAACAGTGTCGTCATTAAAATGTGTTATTATTTGAATCGAAATTCCTATAACTTCGTACTTTTATGTTAACATATTCAATATATATAATATATAAGTGGTGAGCTACAAAAGATCGTTCGCTGTCCTTAGTGAGTAATTGTCACGATATACGACTTTGCAGATATTTACCTTATAAGATATACTACAAACACATTGAAGTAAGTATGAGTTAATGGTTAATTGGGTGATTCATTTATACTAAGTGGTAAAACATGGCACAGTAGGCAGGTTTGTTCTTTATACTTCTCACAGTGAGTGAACACTAATAGAAAAGGATGCAAGTATATATAATATAATATATTATAGTTTTGGAAGAACATCTACTTACTTGTTGGGACATTTATGGCTGTGAATATTTTTTATGCATGATAGTTATACTATCATATACTGCACATAAAGGTTACCAAGAAATTCTATGAGATGTAACAAAGTTATTTCAAATGACGTCATAACATATATAATATTTTGAGTAAGCCTTATTTAATTCTCTCAAAGACGCTTCAAACTAACTGCCATATTGTGAAATTAAGCCTATTGGTAAATTGATAATTGACAAAACAATGTTCATAGAGACTCAACAACTATAGACAGCATATACGTGAATTACTGATGGAGGCTCTCTACAGAAACCTGTATGTAATGACTCAAGGATATCACAGCTAAACCTATCAACCATACATTGTACTTAGAATCTCATTAGCTATAATCGACTGCTAAGTTGGTAGATTAAAAATAATAAAGGGCGTACATGACTAAATGTAATTATTTAATAATTTTGTAAAAAAAAAACTAAAAACATTACTAAATAAAAACATTATATAAAAGGTAAAGTATAATTTTTTATTAGTTATCATTGCTTGTTAACATAGTGTATATATTTTTTTGCCGTGAGGAGTTCAGTATAATATATATATATATATATATTAATATATTTATATTTATTAATATAATATATATATATATTATATATATATATATTTAAATAATATATATTATATTAATATATATATATATATATATATATAATATTAAGTTGATGGCGGATCATAAATTAATTACTACTATCCATGTTCATTCGAGGTGGAGGTCATTCGCAAATATATACGAGGTCAATAATATTTTTTTTTTAAAATTCGTATATATACTATACATAATACATGCGTCATCGGCAAATTACTTATCGCTACTAATATATTATTTTGCCGTGAGTAGTAATTACTTTTTTGAATACCAATATATGCATATGACCTAATTTGAATATATCTTAAAAAATACTGACACTTATTATGGTTCTTGATGTTATAGATTATTTGTGAACATTTGTTTGAAATAGTCACTACATGTACTTAGTACAAATTTGTGAGCTGGATACTTTTACCCACCGCAGTGTTAGTATTGTTGAATAAGTTAAAAAATAATAAGTAATAGATGAATATAATAATAATAATACCAATTAAAATTTGAAGGTTGTTTTTTCTATCAACACAAACTGTATAGCTTATTGTTATTTCAAAATTATTAAATTAAATAATTAGTATAAATTTATTTATAAAAACAAACATTAAGTTATTAATATTATATTTCTTAGTACGAATTATCCTACAGCCAATAATAATAAATTTATATATAACGAGTTTCCTTATTTAAAAGTAGTTGATATAAAGAGCGATTTTTAAAATAATATTACTGTCTATATATATCTTAATTATTCTATATATATAATATATATATATATATATATATATATAGAGTTTCCTTATTATAAGTAGTTGATATATTATATATATATATATAATATATATATTATAATATATATATATATATATATTATATTACTTCATATGTTTCTGGAATCCAATACCAGTTATAAATGTTTAAACATTAATTGTTAAATTAAATAAAATTTGTATATATATATATATATAATATATATATTTTTCTCATTCTTATACTATATATCTTTTTACTTATTATATATTATTCCCCAAGAATGGAGTAAGTAGTATGTTGATACGTGGAGGACATAGGAAAAAGAATAAAGCAGTAGAAGAACATGACATCAAATCGATAATAAGAATAAGCGCAGCCTTACGCTACTCTCAGTATACCATATTATTAGTGGGAACTCATCTGAGCAGTCATAGAATATTCCACACTTAAAAGCTTATCATGAGGTAATAGTGACGTATGGTACCTCACATATAGGTGATATACGTCATAGTATAAGGTGATCAATTCTCCTGGTAACCAGGTTAGGGCAATAATACCTACACTACCCTCACAATAATCCCGCACATTCCACTACCTGTTATATACACTATTTTCATTTATCTCGTCTACTATACATAAAACTCATCAATTTATCTACTCTCATACTCAATATATTATAATATATTTAATCACTGACTTATAATCACTTATTCCTTCGGTTACTCCTAAGCGGTGATTTAGTTTACTCACAATCCTCACTTTGCCACATGATACTCACATTACACATTAGTACCAGTACGAATCACTATCAAATATTCAATTACCTTTCCATATATTAACTATATATACTAATTATAACATAAAATACTACTCATATTTAAATTCTATCATTACATTTAATATCACTATATATACTATCATTATTTTATCACACCTAACACACTCTCTATATATATGATATTATTCTCACTTCACTTATATATTATAATTTATCAATAATTCTTATATATATATTTCATTCTCACCATAGCTATCACTACTATAAGATTGTCAATTACTGATAACAACATTGAACTATTTAGATCTATACTTTTATTCCAGACCATAGTCTCAACACTATACTAACACAGGTAAGCAACATACCCTCAATGTAAAACCCGTAGCACACTCAGACTTAGTCCCTTTTACATTCACCAACGTATTTAATGGCCCAGCCACTTCCTGACTCAACAATTTCTACTACACTCTCATCGTCGTTCCTTTTCTCCAACATTACCCTAAATATTTAATCAGACACTTGTTCAGCTGCTCACCATCTAACATAACTTCACACTGAGGAGTGTCCTCCTCACAACCAAACTTACTTTGCTTATCCTACGTTTAACTTTCAAGTCACTCACTATCCTTTTCACACCCTTGACTACTAAATCCTTACTACTTAACCATAAATCCTTTCAAGCTCTCATCTATACTAGTAATTCACTACAATCACAATAAACTACTACATCCGTCATATAATAATGTAGTAGGGCGACCTTACTACACTATTACATTACTCCATATCTCTATACTCATATACTAAACTAACCATATACTATATATATTGCCAATACGTATATATATATATAGCATCATATCGAATGTCTTTATTATTCAAAACTACCATCTACATATATCACTAATTATAAATAACCAAGGTAGATATATAACATACTAAACCTTGTACTTATTATAACTCTATACGTCTACTTTAATCCTAAACTCCAATATCCTACTAATATTTACAGAGTGTGAGACACTATTTTTATATTTCTATATAATATTATACACGCTATCACTATCGTTCCTACATAACTTTATTGAGATTTACCATTCAAAGCTACCACTAATATATATATATATATATATATATAATATAATAACAACTATATATTATCTCACTTAATATATAAGGGATCTTTCTAAAGCATGTGATTATACAGCTATTCTAGGAATTATTTCCAGGTATGTTACTTTCAGTAAAGTTTTTTGCAATATATAAATAAATTATGCATAACGAATTTATATTATTCAATCAAAAAGACACTCTTCTTCATTCACTACAGTATAGAAAATATATCTGTCTTATTCTATAATATCTAGTAAGTTATTTCAGAATTATTTTATAAAGTTTTTCACAGATCTAATTGACAGTGAATTTGTAAACTCTCAACAATCCTCTTAATACTGTTTTCTACACTTTTGTTTCTTCATATCGCAGATATCAGTCTTCAGTCACAGCTTCGACGTATAGTATCTCACATACTTACTTTTCAGTACAAAATCTATATAATATAAGCAATAATACAGCATATAATTACTACTTTCCCTTACAACAACTCTAATATAAAACTTATATATATCTAATTATATATATATATATATATATATATATATTTATATTATAATATTATATATATATTATTAATATATAATTAAATATATATATATATATATATTTAATATAATCTTATAATATATTAATATATATATTAAATATATATATATATATATATATATAATATATATATATAATATAATTATATATAATAGTATAATATATATATAATATTAATATAATATAATATATAATAATTAATAATATATATATATTAATTAATATATATATATATATATATAGGTTTCATATATATAATATATATATTATACTATATATTAGATTATATAATATATATATATATATATATTATTAATATATATCCATACATATTTTACTTATGGTATGTATGACATTCAGTGCTATTAATGGTTCACTTTTATCTGTTTTCATGTACTAGTTTCACATAATCCTAACACTCAATTCTCTCAAGTAACATTATATCTATATATAACATACTTATACCATCACCTATACATCATCATAGACAACATATTTACTAAGACATCTCCTATACCTTATATCTACTGTAAGGTGAAAAATAATGGCTACATACATCGTATGTCCTGCGTGTCGTAGAGGCGACTAAGGGAACGTGTGTAAGTTTAGTTATATATGGCTTAGCATTATATCTATATATAATTATACTTTTGTGCATAAGAAATGTAATTAGCATAGCTCGTGAGAAGGTCTGAATTCGCAGTAAGGCTTCTATACTATTCGGCGAAAATGTATGATCGTAACTTGTATTTGAAATGTCAGAGAGGACATAATGTTATGAGGAGATTGTAAGAAAGACGAGGTTGACTTGAGAAAGGTAAGTTTCTACGACAAAGGAGTCAACACATTTATTGCATTTTCCTCGAATATACTGAGACTAAAAACGAGATGAAATTGAACGACTCCACAGGAGAATAGAGTGGTTGATTTAGAAATGTTGTTTTGTGTGATCGCTATGTGTGAAACCAGAATGAGATGTGTGGATAAATGTGAAAAGAATAATAATATTACAACATAAGAGAAAATTAGTAGTTAGTAAGAAAACATATAAAAAAAGAATCTCATAGACTCTTATCAATGATGCATGTATTGCTAAGAAGATATAGTAATAATCATAAATTTTAGAGTGATATTCTCGTGATAAAAAATCGTATTGATATATAGTGTAAAGGATTGCTGTGAAACAAATAATTTATACCTAACATGAGGGTGAGTAAAATAAGAAAATAATGATAGTACAGAGTAAATTTTCACGCAGAGTGGAGCATTAATTATCTGATAGTGAGATGGTTCTATCTTGTAAGTGGACATCATTTTATTGTGTAGATTCTCATTAATATGTCAAATACAGATTTATCAACTGTGACAACATCTATTTGTTCTTATTTTTTAACACTTTTATATATGTAATTACAGGTTGTTCACACACCACTCAAGGTGCTAGAAGCCCTAGTTGTATCTGAGAGATAGAGGTGTTCTCAGGGTCTTTCGCTTCGGGGAACTACGGGTAAGGACTAATTCCCCCTCCGGCGGACAGAGATCTTCCTGAACCCTCGCTCTTGCTAGATTGTTAATTCTGGGTGCTCATGATGCGAGGGGGATGTCCACTCGCAGGCTCTAAAGTGAGGAGATAATTCAGTAGGAAATACAGAAGATGGAAGAGAATTCCACACAAACAGACGCGGCGTGGCATGAAGGAGCTACCGGCCGTAGCTAAGACTAACACACTGCGTGAGTCTACGACATCCTGTATATCCACACAAGTACGCTGTTGCGAGCACCTAACACAATTGACCGTGATGTGTTGCAACTAACTTTATCACTCATATAAAAGTGTGGTATGAGTATTTAAGCGAAGTGATAATAGTATATTCAATCGTAAAGCACACTATATTGTCAGCTAGTACGGTAAATACCTATATGATAAATTAAGCTATGAGGATAGTAAAAGCCCCAACTAATTAGGCCTTATTCTAGTAAAAGTATATAGTATATATATAGGGTATATATATTATATATATATTATATATATTATTATAATATATATATATATTATACTATATATATATATAATTAACTATATATATTACAAAGGTATATATATATATATATATAGTATATTTATATATAATATATATTATATAATATATATATATACTATTATATTAGTGAGTATAATATATATACTATACTACCTACAATATATATATATATATCTATAATTATATATATAATAATATAACTGTAATGACATACATATAATTATGTAAAATAAAAAATCCTTATATGGTGATATAATATAGTATAATATAGTAATATATAATACGTCATTAATATGAGTATCAGTGATTATATATTATATAGATAATATGGTAGGATAGTTACTAATGTGTATCTAGTATATATAGTATTAATCACTTTAACTAGAACTAATATTAACCCTGAGAAGAAGAAAAAATATTTTCAGCTGAAAATAGCTAACGAAACTTATGTTAGAATAACTATTATATTATCTTAAGCCATGAGATTTCCTGAGACATTTTTTCTGGATAAATACACTGAAAACATTAATATATTATATAAATTATACTATATATATATATATATTTATAAATATACTATATATACTACTATATATATATATATATTATATTCTATACTACAATTTTTAAATCTCATATATTTTTTTTATAACATATGCCACATATTTGTGTACCTAATATATATATATATATATATATATATATATATATATATAGGTCCATATTATATTATACTATATATATAGTATTACACTATGTCCCAGCACCCCTCCAAAAAAATAGCCAATTTTTATGTTAATTTTTTTTTTTTTCTTGTTTTTTTTTTATCTATATTGGTCACAGAAAGTCTTAATATTACATTTAAATCATTAACAATAAAACCCAGATAGTTACATATTCTTATCTCAATGGTTTTAACTATCATTTTTTTTCACAGGTTCTCTACATAAGATTGAAAGTATGCCAGCAGCAAAATTCTTCAAATGTGTAATCTCCTCGGACAGAGCTACATAAATAGGAAAGACTTAATTATCCAGCACTAAAACTAATCACATCAAGAAAATAAATTCACTTGGAACAAAACTGAACATCACTATCATAAAAAAATAAAAAATTCAAATAAAAAACATACGTAAATATATAATAATAATAATAATAATTAATAATAATAATAATAATAATAATAATAATAATAATAATAATATATAATAATATAATCAATAATAATATAATAATCTAAACATCTAAATAATAATAAAATATTAATAATAAATATTTTATTAAAACAAAACTAAAAAATAATAATTAAAAGTCTAAGCAATGAAATTATAACGAAATGTTGTGACATCTGTAACATATTTTGTGACATTGCTAGATTTGCTGAGTTGCTGAAATTTGCTTATTGCATGCATTTCATTTTTAATTATTTTCTATTAGACCGTAAAAATTTATTGCAATGTTGTTCATATTCACATCGAACCAGAAAAAATTAAGCAACAGGAACTTATCACATACATTGATTACACGCACACACCTAACAGGGCGGAAATGAGATCTTTGTATAGCGGGAAGCAACAAACAAATCTACGAGAGTTTATTAAGTATTAAACGCTGTAATTTTATTGGATCGAGCAGGGTGTGACAAGCCATTATTTTCTCTACTATTTTTATTTGAAAGCTTTTTGATGCATTATTTTCTGACTTTCGCACAGTTTACGATACATTTTATTTATTATTCATTTCATTTCTTTATTTTTATTTAACTTTTATTTCATTTGGAACTGTCGCAAAAAATATAAGTTGACACAGCTATATATATACTATCCAGTTTATCTTTGAGGTTTAGGTATATATATATTATATATATATATATATATATATATATATATATATATATATAATAATACCTGAAATTATTACTATATAATATATATTATATATATATATATAGCAACTATATATATACTATATATAGTTGTGTAAACTTAAAAAGTGCAAAAATAGTCATAGAAAGAGCAGGAGAATTATCTCGAAAAGTAACACTTACAGAAAAACATTACATATTTGGAATCAGCAGATAAAGCTTATATTTATAAAATTATTAGTAAAATATATATCTCTTTCGAATAGTACGACACTTACAGAACAACATATAATTACATATTTTGAATCAGCGTATAAAGCTTATTAAATGCAAGCGTTTTTATGATTTAACAACTAACGAATAAGCAAGGGTAGACGCATTGATACCGTTAACGAAGGAGTCGGGGTCTCTTGGCCTCTAGGTTGGACGACGGGGGGGATACATCGTCCACCCTCTGTCCCCAATCCGGGCTCGAGCCCCCTAATGGAAATAATGTTATTTTCCTTGAACTTCAATTTTAGGGGGTCGAGCCGATGGGGGAAAGTCAACGACTTTACATATAATAAGCTTTATACCTTGATTCCAAATATGTAATTGGTTTCGTTTTTCATATAAGTGTCGTACTTTTCCAGTGTTTTTTCTCTTTATTTTTTTACAATGTGCGTCGAGGTAATAGGCTTTAAGGTCGACTGATTCAGAAATACGTACAACTTGCACACACCGTCGAACAGAGACAAGGAAGTTAGAAGGGTATTTTGGAGAAGGAGATTGTACAAAGTTGGGTTTTTAAAGTAATTGAATTTTCACAAGTTATTTCTATCATCACCGACGGAGTATATAATTATGCGGAAAGAATCTTTATTCCTATACATACTCTTTTGAAGTATTATTAGTATATTATAGGGTAGGTACTATATATTTATATAGAAGTAACCTATTATACATAAGTGAGACTATATTCTCATATCATAATAATATTAGCTGATATACCTATATACATATAAAATTCCCTATATATCTATAGTATATATATATATATAATATAGTAATAATAATAATGATATAGTTGAATGAGAGAGAAGAGAGAGATGAGAGAGAGAAAGAAATAAAAAAAAAAAATTTCAGCAATTAATTCGGGGGAGAGCATCCGCATCGTCATCATCATGCCGTCATCGCGAAAATTTGCTTCTCAGTCGTCGTCGTCACCGCCGCGCAAAGGGGGCGGAATCGTCCATCATATGATATATATGAATATGATATGGTTGAATATTATATATCTATATATATAAGTATACATATATTATAATAGTATATAATAATATATTATTAGATATATATATTATATATATAAGGTGTATATATATATACCTATAGATAATGAGCCATCAAGATTGTAGTAATAAGTAGTATAATATATATATATAATAATTAGTCATGAGTAATATAGTTGAGTATATAGTATTTACACAATTATTCATTTAGAACCTTTAATTATATCATAGTATTATTATATATATAGTATGTATAATACGTAAGTGTATGATAGGTAATATATAGTTCTGTCTATGATAGGGGATATATAGAATGTATGATAGTATGTTATATATCATTAGTATAGTATGATACCGTGTACTAATATATTATAATATATATAATTATCATTAAATATATAATATATATGATATTATAATATAATATAATATCATAGTACATATATATATATATTATAAATATATATATTATGAATAATATTATACATCATATATATATAATAATGGGTGGAGGGTGATACATATATTATATATATATAGTATATATAATAATATAGATGATACCTATATATATTTTTTTTTTTTTTTTTTTTCACAGAGATAAACACCGTCACTCACTCAGAGCCCTAATCAAGAAGGAGGTGTACTCATTCTAACGTCCGAGCAGCGACGGAAGCCACAGCCGGAGAGACATAGTCACATTCTCGCCACGACAGTTGCCGAACCTGGACTCTGAGATTCTCAATGGACAGCTAAGAGTGACAATACTGCTACTTGCTACGGGTCTGCGATGCTCTACACAAGCACTAATCGATCTGGACCAGAGCAATAGAGAAACTTGCGGGCGCCTTTATCTAATATATATATATAACAAAATATTGAAAAACAATTAGAAAAAAATGGTAAAAATATATTACATATATCAGTATATACTAATATACATTATTTAATATTACTCGTCATTAACGATTAATACGTCCATATTTACATCACTCACTTCACTCACTCACAGCATTTTATTATTATTATACATGCAATTTATTAAGCACTCAATTTCGCTTTATCAATCACTAATCATTTCACATATCGATCTGTCATCTATCTATATCATTTATAGGATGATTAACATTAAACTACTACTATTATCATTATTACCGATCGCGAAATTAATCGGGATCGATTATGCAATTAACCACTATCATCCAATCCACGTGATACAAATTATGATTATATATACATGTATTGAATTATCATTACATGCTGCCCCACTATCAAAACTATTATATGAGAGACCACACTCATTGCAATGAGGGTAATGGAAGGACGATTGTCATCGCGAGTGACGATTCTCTGTAAATACATTTTGAAGGTTAAAAGCTACTTTGTGCACGTAGTATACAAATATTCTGTGAAATATTTAGAGATTCCATTTTCCAAAAGAATTACGATGAGCCATTTTGTTGCTTCACACCAGTTGATTTAAAAAATATTTGTTAGATCTTAATTTATTATTGTTAAAAAGTATTCAATTGTAACCAAGAAATTGGAAAACAAATAAATACCGTCAATATAAAATTTTCCACAATTTTTCAAAATTTTCATACAAAGTAGCGATTGCGTGCCTCATATGTATTTATCTAAAGTTCATTTTCTTCTTCTACAATATCTCTAAATCCACTGGAGGGAGCACGCACGTCATAAGTATGTGAGCAGTGATTTCTATCTTCTTTGCCTCAACCGTAGGTGGTTAGATATCATTATTGTCAGCACCCTGATATCAGTGCGCTGCTAACATCTGGTAGGCGTTAGGTGATCTTCATCGTTGTGCCATGCAATTCCTGTTGCTACCTTCTTTCTGATCCTCTGTCTTCTTCTCACATGCACCTATATCAGTACTACCAAGGAGCCTAATACTATACGACTAAGTTTCTAGTGCGACCCACATATGGAGAGTGTATGAAGATATGCAAGAACAGGCGCAATCGTGGTAAAACGTCTAAGGGCTCAATGATGTTATATATATATTATTATGTAACTCAGAGAACATATAAAAAAATACTATGAATCCGATAATGACTTACTAGTAATAAGACCTTATCTACTGTAGTGCTGGAGCAGTCACGAAAAAGGCTGGAGGCAGACATTGTCTGTTCATAAAGCATTCAAGCTAACCTACATGCACTCACTGCAATAGACACTATATGATACAATCCGGTCCTTTATAATCACCTATGAATTTCGTGCGAGCATACCCAAGACCATAGGACGTTCGCTCATATTATATAATTATACCTAGTATATATAACTATAATAATATATATATATTATATATGTATATATATATATATAGCTAATTAGTATATATATATCATCATATATACATAATATATCTTAGTATATGATATAGTGAATATATATACATACATCATATTACTATTATATACGATACTAACTATATATCATATATATATATATCAGTATAATAATATATATATCATTATTATATATATTAATAAATAGTACATCTCTCCACATATATTGTACATATGAATTAAAAGATATATCATATATATATATATTATTAATAACTAAATATTATATATTTAATTCCTATATACATATATATTAATAATATTATATGAGTTAATTATATATATTATTATATATATAGTATCTATTATAACGTGCAAGGTATAGTTGATATATAGTGTATGATTATATCATATGATATATGGCTGATATTCATAATATAAATTTAATTAATTATTATTTAATATATATAATAGTGATTAAATAATATGAGCGCTTAATAAATACTATTATATATATATATATACTTTATATATAAATAACTATATTCATAACAGATGAGCTTCCTAGTACTAGTAGTAGAATTGTAGTATAATATATATATATATATATAGTAATTATAATTATCAAGTATTATGTATGATATTATATATATAATTATATAATATAATATACCTATATCAGGTAATTAGTATAGAATATATGTTATCGCATTGATTTCATAATTATCGTTTTTACGCCGTGACTGGCGTGCGTGGCTCGAGACGTAAAGTAGCATATATTCCGCATCAAGGTGACGAAATGACGATGCAGAGACTGATGGATAGCATTGGTTAATATATATATAGTATATATATATCATAGAGTAATTTATATATATATTATAATATATCATGTATATATATATATATATATTATATATATATATATATATATATATACTATATATATATTATAGATATTTATATATATTTTATATATATATGATATATTTATATATATATATATATCCGTATAATATTATATATATTATATATATATAAGTAGTTAGTATATATATATATATATTAGGTAGTATAACTTATAGAACGATAATATATTAGGCTTTGAAATATTATATACTGACTATTATTAGGATAATGCGTAATAATATAATATAGTATTATATATATATACTAGGGAATGAAGAATATATATATATAATAGTTATATATATATATATATATATATATATACTATGTATATATATATATTATATTACTATATATATATATATATATAGTATTATTATATATATATATATAAACAGAATAGGATATATATAATATATAGTTATATACTATATCAAATATATATATATATATATATATACCTATATTATATTATATATATATGAGTATATATATAATCATATATATAGTATATATATATATAGTATATATATATATTTTGAGAATATTAACCAAGTTCTGAATGGCAGAAATAGTGGAGACGAAGTAAATATTAAAACACTATTCAACAGGGATTTATTTGGCCT